>CAKMRK010001376.1:0-16566 GCA_928213465.1 Penicillium sclerotigenum | reverse complement strand
TACGACCATAGGGTGTGGAAAACAGGGCTTCCCGTCCGCTCAGCCGTACTTAAGCCACACGCCGGTGAGTTAGTAGTTGGGTGGGTGACCACCAGCGAATCCTCACTGTTGTATGTTTTTTGTTTTTTTTTTTTCTTTCTTTTTAGTTCTTTTTTAGTTTTCCATAAGTATTTATTTACATATACACTCTATAGGTAAAAAGGTCTAATTCAATTTGAATCACAGGGGCCAAATAAGAAGTCTATAACAGAACCGGAGCACGCCAGGAGGGCCATACCCACGGGGTGGATCATGTGGAATAGTCACAGTCTCAAATGAAGCCTGGTCACTTGTATCGGGACCCGTCCAAGGCATCTAGAATGCTCAGCAAGCTTCGGCAAGAACTTACCCCATGTGAAGAGGCAGTCGTCGGACGCGTTGAAGCTCTCGCCTTTGGCCTGCTCGGTCAGTACGATCCACTCTGCGCGGTATCCGTTCGCCTGTGCGCTTGAGATGGACACATTTGCCTCCCACGCCTCGATGTTGCCCGGGTATTCCAGAGGCCTGTTGAGATATTTCTGAACTGTGGCGTAAATTGCCAGGGAGTAACACAAGTTCATGGCGGCATCAGGGATCGCCCCGGCGATGTGAGACGATTTGGTGCTTCTTGGCAAAGGCTTGCAAATAGTCTTCCTGGTCATAGTAGGAGTTGGGCCCAGCCAGAATACGAGGATCGGATTCTACTTGTGGGCAACTTGTAGGACCGCGGTGGAGACCGTAGTATTTAGCGCCTAGCTGTAATAACACACGCTTAGGGATTGTATTGTTCAATTCCAAGCCCACAAGGAAGTTGACAAGCAATCTTTCTAGATTATTTTAGCTGGGGGTAGCGTTCAATTGTTTCATGTGGATAATCACTTACTATTCACAACAACTAGCTGCTCTGCATTCCAACCCGCTTCTCCCTCCTTAGGGGTCGGTTGCGCATATGCAAAGAAAAAGACGTAATCTTCACGAACTCCCCTCTTCACTAACTCTTTTGCAATGGTTTCCGGTGACTGCAATAGGTCAATCGATATATGATCAACATGATCAGTCCACGAGCCATGTGGCGGCCTTCTCGACAGAGCGTAGATCTTCTGCCACCGACGAGGGGTTTCGCAAAGGACTTTTAGCTGATGATTATCAGAAATACCATTGGATCCTGTGACAATGGCTGTGAGGCCTTTGATGTCTCTGGAAATTACTGGAAGGCCGTGGTATATATCTTTAGACCGAATCTCCGGCATGCTGAGTTGCAAACACGATGGGTATTTGATGATGCAAGTTGGCCGCTTCCCCTCAGTACTTATGTCTTTGCCTCATAGGGACTCTTCAATACATGATTTCTAATCAACTAATTATGGATCTGCTCTTAATACTCCTAGTCTCCTCTGAATTTCATTTAAGTGTCCTATTTTCAGGGGGACACACTTGCATCGGTGGGAAACACCTCAATACATACTTGAGCATGTCCATGACGCGTTGCTGCCATATCCCAGGCCTCTTGAATTTCATTTGACACCTGGTAATCTGAGGGGCTCGTCCATGTTGCTGTTCCCGAGGTGGCATCGTATCTGAAATAATACCGCGTTCTCGGCGAGCGGAATATGTCCACGTCAAGGTCCATGGAATTTAGCCGGGGCATGTATTGAGCAGCGTGTCCAGAAGCGAGATACAACTCATCCATATGTTTGCTCAGTAGTCGGCTTAATGAACTGAATTGTTGGTCATCGGGGGAGTTGACAGAGTGATCCGGTGGTACGGGAGAGGAATCTTGCTCAAAGATTTGATTGGACCCATAGGCCGGGGCATTTGCATAGCTTATGGTAACTTTGATAAGATTTGGCCAGAATGGAGTGTTTTTGTTGGCATCTACCGGCCAGAATAATTCAGGGCCGATCATGATTTGTGACAGGTCAACACTTTCCAGCTGCTGAGTTAGTTTGTATAAAGCAAGGCACCGAGGGTTCGGACTTTGGTTGGATAGCGGGGAGAATGTTTCGTCATTGACTTCGTTTTCCTCGTATCCTAGTTGTACATGTCGCAGGGGGCAAGGCCAACTACTACCGGGGAAATCTATTCGCAATATTAGAACCACTGAATGATTTCACAAAATGCACGCAAGGCTAGTATGACTTACCACCAAGGCTATCACACGCTGTGACATCCGTCCCCCCTTTGTCATGGAGTCTGGCGCTGATAGTTTCCAGTCGTGGGAGATAAGCTACCATCTCGGATACAGCTCCTGGTGCGATATTGCGGAAATTATCACAGCCCAACACCTCCAATGAAGTGATGCAATTGACTTTAGGCAGAGCTGTCTTTGCATTCCCCACCAGCCGCAGATAGGACCTTTCATACCGTCGCTGTAGCAGCTCCTCCTCTGGAAAAGCATACCATCGTTCTAGCCGAATACGCCGTATAGTCCAGTCCGGCTCTGCTTGCCAATCACTTGGAGACCTGGCATAGATCTGCAGTGACATAGAGTAGTGCTCATAATTGGGCCATGAGCTCAAAATTCCAAAGAGAGATGCTATGGCCTGCGTGAAGACCTTGTTGTTGCCATCGCAATCATCTTGGTTCTCGTAGTGGGCTCGGGCGGCAACACTATACTCTGGGAGAATTACCTTGAAGTATATAAATCGGAGATGGAAACATCGAGCGGCAGCAAAGGGGGAGGAAGGAACAATTTGGCGAAAGTCCTCAAGGTCGCCGGAATTGATATGCAAATCGGCAAACGTGAATTTCTCAGCGGCAACCTGCCATTGCCGGCAGACACAAGCACATGGTATCAGGTAGCCTTGCAGATAAGAAAATATGTGCTGAAGAGTTTCAAGTGGCAATGATTTAGCCATGGCGACTGATCAATGTTGATCAATAACTTGAGCCAAGACAAGTTGGTGTTTCTGCCTGAGACTTCAGGGGCAGGTGAAGTGGGAAACGCTAAACCAAATTGGGCACGCTCTGCCCCACCTGTGAACTGGGATGTCCAAAGGTCGAGTTGACAACCCCATACCTGGCCACAATCCCGGCCTACTTCTTCACAGTGTCGGTTTTAGCGGTACATTTGGCGCAACCTGGACTCTTATCATCTTGGAATCTTGGAGAAAGGGCAAATGCTGGACAATAGTCGCTAGCCCACTCACTAGCAGCTGAACATTAGATAGAATGACTAACTGATCAATTAGCCCGACGATATTTGGCCTTATCGCTTAAGTATTTACTTGCTTTTGGGATTTCATTGACATGTGGTCTTCAGCTGGGCTGCCTGATCACTACGCGCCACCCTCATGCAGACAATATCCGTATCCCACGAGCCGTTCTCGCAGCTCTGCCGTTGATCCATGTTCTCAGGTATATGATGCTGACTGTAGTGATGACACTTCCCGCTCCATCTGTAATTTCTGTGGACCTAAAGCAGATCGCCATTGCCATCTGGCACCCCTGGCCCGCGTAAGTGTCAATTCTAACTACCGTCGCCTATTTTACTCTGTCTCCTTTGCTCTCGAACAAATACCGGGTATCCGTGTCTAGCCTGCGCTAGGTCTATGCATTTGTGTTCGCCAATGCCTCCCTGTCCCACATTGTGTCAGGGTGGTCTCTTTGGCAACCGTTGTTGTGCCAGTGCTGGTTGAAGACCGTTTTCTAGACTCCCTTCACCCGACCAATGTTCTCTCGGTTCATCTTCCTTGGTCTGGGAGGACGGTTGATAATGTCGGTGACAGGGTCCATGTCTTCCTCCGATGGGACCATATGATTGGTTCTACGGCTGTTTTGATTTGGGCTATCTCGCTGTACACTGTTACTCATAAGCACCTCCTTAATACAGTCTCTTGGTCCAGTCTCCTAGTCAAGATTGTTCTGTTGACGGTTTTTGCTGGCCCTTCAGGTGCTGCGGTGTACTTAATCTGGGAGAGATGAAATGGTGTTTACCAAGGATGCTGGTAGGAAGCAGCAGATTTCCGAGGCCAAGAAGGCCACCTGATCCAATTACTTAAGCAATGATGAAATTCATGACGTTCGTGAAATATTTGTGCATTTAGAAAGTGATGTTGTATATCCAGAAGGAAACCTCGCTCCCTTCCACATGCAAAATCGTATGTGCAATTTGTTGAGAGAAAAAAAGTATATTCTCACATTAGTTGGACATAGACGGCTTGTTGTCTGCCACGATTTTGTAAATCGCCTCAATGTAAGCCTTGACGTTTTCATTGCCCATAGTCCCTGATCCCATTTTATTCATGGTATAAGCAATAGTCATGCGGCGATCTAGATCCATGACCACCATAGATCCACCCCAGCCTCCCCAGAAGCAAATGTTTCCTTCGGGGATGAAGGTGACAGTGTCCGGCACTGTCAGGCCAACTCCAAGGCCAAAGCGGACGTGGGAGAACAATATCAAATCGACACCGCTAAGCCGTTCTTGGATCATCTGGTCGATAGTCTCAAGCCCAAGATACCGCTTCCCATCGACTGTTCCTTTCAAAGACACAATTGAACCAATTCGAGCTAGTGCACGCGCATTTGAAAAGCCATTCGCAGCACCGACCTCAGCACCCCTGAAATCGGGCGTCTGAGACACCTCAGCTGTCATCAGAAGGTTGGAATAGGCTTTACCCGCAACGCTTTCTGGGTCGAGCGAGGGCAGAGCAGCGGGAGCACCAGGAATGATATCCGCCGTACGCGGCCAGTCCTTCTCAGCCACACCAAGTTTAAAGTCAGCGCCCAATGGACCCGCGATCTCATCTTCAATGAACTGCTTCAATGACTTGCCGCTAATGCGCCGCACCAGCTCTCCGATCAAATGTCCATGGCTGACCATCTGGTAGGCGGATGCCTCGCCGGCCTTATACCATGGAGCCTGCGCAGCGAGCATCTCAGTGGAAGTCTTCGTATCGTAAATGGTCTCCAAAGGGATTCGTGTGTCCCAATGAGGCACGCCAGAGGAGTGGCTGAGGATGTGCCACACTTTTGTGTCTTCTTTGCCGTTGGCTGCAAACTCCGGCCAGTACTTTGACACTTTCTCTTCCACATCGAGTAGGCCGCGATCAACGAGGATCAGTGCAGCCAGGGCAACGACTACCTTGCTAGACGAGAAGGTGACGACCAGGGTGTCTTCTTCCCATGGGCGCGTCTTAGCGGCGTCTGCATGACCGCCCCAGATATCAAGGACATTCTTTCCATCAATGTTGACGCAGATTGAGGCACCGACTTCATCTCCGGAGGTCAGTCTTTCCTGCAAAAGATCGCGGACGCGGTTGAATGCGGGGTCAGAGACACCGTGTGTGGCAGCCATTGTGAAAACTTTTGCTTTGGTTCTTATTTTATAGTGAATATAGATATTTGAAGCTCTCTGTTGGTTTTGAGGACGGAGAATAATAAATATGGCAGTGACAGGCTGGTGCCTGCATATTTATCACCTGCGTTCCAAGATATCCTCGCCTTAACCTCGGTATGTTAGTGCTTACTGCGGGGACATCCCACATTGACTCATAGTTCAAGGTGCCCCTTTTCTCACAAATCTGCTACCCAACAAATTTCGCCGTTCTTTTAGTCTGGCATCATATCACTTACGATGCCGGAAATTACCTGTGACAAAGATCTCCCTAAGCTTCTTGACACTCCTACAAAGCAAGTCAAATGGGTGAAGAAACTGGTTTTGAAATATCTGGGTAGCCCAGTGGACCGTGTCGATAGGCCTCCTATGCAGGGAATGTTCAGTCGGACCCTCTTCTTGACCTTAAAGGATAAGCGTAAGATAGTGCAGCAGTTCCGAACTGAGCCACTTGATCTCAATATCTTCAAAATAGCCAGAGATGCCCTAGGCTCTGTTGTGCCTGATGCCATTGCCTTAGAAGATGAAGAGCTACTCGCACAAGGTGTTTGGGCCTATTCATTCAACCTTTTGCCAGGCAAAATGTGGCTCAAAGGAATTGCCGGTAAAGGGGCTCAGGGTCGCATTGCTATTAATAGATCTCTTGGCCGTGTTCTGTCTAATGGCTATCTCGCTGATCATAGCGATGAGGCTGTTAGTGGACGTGTCCAATCCCACATCGAGGCTATTCTGGCTTCACCACGAGAGGAAATCAAGCCATACAAAGATCAGCTTCAAGGTCTCTATAACAACCTAGAGCAATTCAAAAATCTTCCCCTATGGGTTTCTCACTATGACCTTAACGAAGTCAATGTTCTTATTGATGAGGACTGCAACATCACGGGCTTGATTGACTGGGAGCTGTCTACACCTCTTCCCTTTGGGGTTTGTTTCGGTCGCATTCATACATATGCTGGCGAGTACTCGGAGGGGAAGTTTTGTGTACCAGATGAATTCGAAGATGCAGAAAGGGCCTTTTGGGACGCATTGTTCGACGAAATGCCAAAAGATATTTCTCAGAAGCTCAAAAGCGAAATCAATCTTGTCCAAGATGCTGTTATCCTTGGAACTATTTTGGATTGCTTTCCATTTGAGAATGGTGAGGTATTGGTAGGCAAAGTTTCTTCGAAAGCGCTTCCTAAGCTTCTTACATACCAACTCCCGTTCGTTCGAGGACAAGAGCCCCCGTACCGAGATGAAAATTCAAACAATACTGGCACCAAGGACTTGTTGTGTGCTTGATTATTTGTTTCCTTTCAATTCCCTTTCTTGCCATGAATTCGAAATAGAACGTGGGTGGTATGTGGCGGCCATGTCAGGTTAGTAAATGGGCGATACTTCCGTGAAGTCTTCAGATACTTCAATCATCAGGTCTGCCGTTGTCAGTTAAGCTTAAATCTGGACCTGTAAGGCGAGAATATGCTCTTATTGTGTAAACGGCCAAGCTTGCCTGTCGAGAGACTCTCTAGAGACTGGTGTGAAGATATGAGCCCAAGTTAATCTCAAGTGACTACACATACGAATAATGGCTAGTTTCCTTTGTCTGAATAGACCTAGCGTCCATACACAGCAACAAAATGAAACAACACTGTTTCAGTCAGTTTCGTAGAGCTCGAGAAACCCCCTTTTTACGGTCTCAGGGGATGAATGCAGGGCATACTGCTCCTGATGAGCTGCGACGCGAACCAGAGGTTCAAACGGTTTTATGGGCGCAATGGCTTTCACAGATACTTTCTAAGAAGTGCAACTTTCTGTCCAAATGTCATCGTCGAGAACTTCCCATTGGAGGCGCACGTTTGCGGAACCATCAGGTTCTGCGACCAGCATCTGGTCCATAGTGCCGGTGAGCTATGAGTAATCTAGCCACATATTTTCGACTGGACCAGGGATACCGTGGGTGGCCTCAAGTTCTCGGAAAAGCGTATCTTACCAGCAAATATGCCTAGAAAGTCTCCCTCGCGTACCGGAACAATGGAGCAGACGAACAAAAAGTTGCCATTTTTAGGCAGGAGAAAGGTAAATGCAGAGTTATGTTCCCACAAGGGGAATTGCCGATGTTCTCAAAAAGAACTCTTTTTGCCTAGATCTAATTTTTGTTGTTTCTCGCCAACCAAGGGCCATACGGCTCTCAGAAATAGTTCATATTCTTTCTAACTACTAGCTCTATCTTTTGATTCTATTTTTATAGGCATTGAGAGATGGCTGTCGCCGGTGGAAGAAAACTGGATTCACCCCTTGAAACTGAGTTTTCAAATGCCCCTAAAAAAACCCCGTAACCACTTTAGCACTATGAACGAGCCCGCTCACGGGGCTAGAGAGGTGCTTAATACCATAGAAAACGACGAAATAGGTGAGATATATATTAATTTTATTAAGTCTGTCCAGTAGTATGTACTAAACCCCTAACGGGGGGATAAGGTATAATCGTAGGTGTAGAGAAGGTGTGGAACGGGGGAGAACTGGTATGAACTTAATACCAAAAGCTTACTATGTAGAGCAAGTGGTAAACGGTATTCCCGTCGATCACCTAGACGATAGCCTCTAAACGGATTATTGTGTAGTAGAGTGATTCTGTGTGCGTGAGTGGATCATCCTTATGGTAATCCTTGTTGAGATCGCGTGACCTTGCATAAATACACACTCTTTGAGGGTCAATACAGTCGCGTTTTGCCAAGACGTTGTGTGGTATTAAAACAATATGTTCATTCCGTGGCATGTACAACACCTCTGAAATACAACATCAAACAGATAGGAATAGTCAGTCAGTCAATAAATACATAAAAGAAAGTATACAAAAATGAACATAACCGCATTAATGCCATGAAAATAAAAAATACAATCATATCGCAACTTCCCTCTTTCATTCGCCAAATACTTACGCCGACTTCATGGCCGTAGAGGTAGGCTCATGACCTTTCTCAAGAGGCACCCGGTCCACCGACGAGGAAGAGGAAGAGACAGCCTCGGCAGATGCAATCTGCGGCTCCGCATACTCCTCATCAGCTTTCCAGAAGTCCTTCTTTCCATGGGCAGCACGCTTAACCCAGGGTGGGAGGAAACCACCCTGGAGCTTCCAGGACCAAGGATCAGACTCCTCCCTGTTAGGGGGGACGATGCGACCACCGGAGATCTTGTCAAGGCACCAGGCAAAGCCATTGAGGGTGATGTAGCTGGTGATACCGGCGATCAGACCGTAGGCAATACTGTATGTGAAGGGCATAATGGCGATGGTGAGGAATGCGGGGATGGAATCACCGTAGTACCGCCAGTTGATATCGCTAGCAGCCTTCGCCATCATCGCGCCGACAATAATGAGTGTGCAACCCGTGGCCCAAGGTGGAATGGAAGCGAAAATCGGGGCGAAGAATATCGCGATGAAGAACGCAATGCCGGTGACACATGATGTCAGGCCGGTTTTTCCGCCTTCGGAAATGCCAGCGCCGGACTCAACGAATGCTGTGACGGGGGGACTGCCGAAAAGGGATCCGATCGAGATAGAAATTGCGTCAACCATGTACGCGATGGCGCTGCCTTCGAAATCCTGAGTCTCCTCGTTGATTGCGCCAGCAAACCGGGCCATAGAGTACATGGTACCAGTGGTATCCAGAATATCGACATACTGTGGAAGTGTTAGTCTTGAACCTCTGTATAAAAGGTTTGCCACATACCAAGAATGTAATGAAAGCCAGTCCAAACTGGCCACCCTTGCCAGCCAAGTTCCAATCCTGAGCAGCCAGGGTATGCCGAATAGGATGGAAAGTGACCACTTGCTTGAAGAAATCAAACTGGCTAGTTCCGACATCGGTGTAGGGGAAATAAGTGACGGGGGTAGTGCGAGGCCAAGAGATGATAGAAACCAACAAGATGCCGAGAATGATAGCACCCTTGATACGGTACATCATGAGCATAACCGTCATAATACCGCCACAGAAGATACCAATCCACATAGTAGGATTGCGCATCTTCCCGCTGCTGGAACATAGGCCCGTTTGGGGGTCGAAGTCGCTGGCCACACATCCAGCCAACTCAATGGGAGTGTCACTGGCACCCTGGACCATTCCAATACCAGCACTGTATGTCAAACCGATCAAGGCGAGGTAGAGGCCAATGCCCACACCAGTTGCTAGTTTGATAGACTTTGGCAGCGCACGCGCCAGCCACTGCCGCATACCGATCAACGTCAAGCCCAAGAATACCCATCCTTCGACGAAGACAGCCGTGAGAGCAGTCGAGTATGAGACCATGCCGCTACCACGAACTCCAACAACAGTGTAGGCAAAGTAAGCGTTCAGTCCCATTCCAGGTGCGAGGGCGATCGGGAGGTTGGCGAACAAACCCATGCAGAAAGTCGAGAGGGCGGCAATGGCGGCGGTGGCAGTGACAAGATCGCGTTTGATTTCGAGAGTGCACAGAGCGTACTCGGCGTTGTTTGCACAGAAGTCTTGCATATCTTCCGGGGGGCAGACACAGGTTCCACCAGTCACAGAGGTGATATTGCTATTGACGGAGATGATGTATGCCATGGCGAAGAAGGTGGCGAGACCAGCGCGGATTTCAGTGAAGAAGTAGCTACCCTTCCTCTCGAGGGGCTAAGACATGGTTTAGTGTTTAGTCTCATATTGAATTGGCATGGACGGTACGATCACACGTCGCATAGGATGCAGTATCACTTACATGGCCACAGCCCTCCAGACGAAACCATTTCCCCACGGGACTGCGGGCAACCCGCAGATTCGTGTCGTGGATCCAGTTACCTAAACCCATTGCGATAGAGTATCACGGTCCGTGTGAGGTGGATACACCAAATTCTGAAGACGCTGTCGTCGTTGAAACGCAGTATATAAAGATGTTCCAGTAGAGGTAGGTGTGAAATATTAGTTTGAAGGAAGAAATTGGCAAATCTCAGTGCTGTCTCTCGGCCAACCATACCTTGCTGATAAGAACTCAAAAAAAAAAAAAGTCGCCTCCATTTTGAGCTACCTCCGGGTCGTTAGGCTCTTGGCGGCGGTGGTGGGGTCTGGTTTCACCCGTAAGATACCGCGTAGATGCCCTCATTGGTTGTAAGTTTGGCAACGGGATTTCGTTGGTTGTCTGTCCATAGGGTCTGTCCATGGATCGAGACTCAGCAAACCAACGGAAAAAAATGAGTCGGTTATAACATGCAGAATAAAGGGTCCTAAATAACCTTGGACTGTGCAGAGCAAGAAGGTGAGCTTGCAAAAATGTTGCGGATGAATATGCAATGCCAAGACCCATATATATAACGCCAAGACTTTGGTACTTTGGTTCGCTCAAGCCTTAAGCTCTTCTTATCGAAATTGTGTGTGTCGTATTCTTTGAAAATGTGTAGAATTCTCGATAACCCGGAGGAAGCCGATGACATAAGTAATATGGAAAACCCCGGGGAACTTGTGCATCTAGATATCTCTCTCATGGCTCGGACATATCTGGGGCGGCCATATCCGATCGTGGACTATCAACGAATCTCACCCGCAGATATCGGATTTATTCCGTCTGACATGGATCAAGCCTTCCTCTATCGAGCTGGTAAACACTATTCCGTATTTGGTAACATTCGCCTGCTCTGCGTGGAGAAATAAGGGGATAGCCTAAAGTTATCGAGGCATGCCACCTGGATATCCGACGGGCGAACACATTAACAAAACAGCTCCCAGGGATCAAAACGTCAATTGTTTCGGTCGTCCCGTATCCGTTGTTTAGACGCAGAGTATACCTAACAATGCATATCACTAACAGATCTCTCTTACGTTGTATTCATCGCTCTTCGCTGTCATATAGGGCACGTATTGGAAGAGTAATCATGACTGAATCATGTCTACTAGCGTTGATTTGACCAGTTCCTTCTGATTTAGAGATGTCGCGGCATCCATCTAATCTACTGATTCTGCGCCTCTTCGAGAGATTCCACGACTTTATCGAGGCCATTACGGAATACCGCGCAGGAGGCTATCATCCAGTGCATCCGGGAGACATCTTCCACGAGCAGTATTGGATTATTGGGAAATTTGGCCATGGGATAATTTCAACAACATGGCATGCAAGAGACCTAAGGTCCGTTCACAGTTATTTCTTTACAAAGTCAAAACTGCGGCTTTCCAATCTTACATAGTGTCACCTAGGTTACAAAAAGACGTGATCTTGAAAATCAAACGTCGACTCCTCGAAGAGTAGCGCAGAGCTATCTGTCCTGTTGCAACTTTCAAAGTTAGAAACGTTTCATCCGGTGAAATATCATATCATAGATAGGTTTGAACACACCGGCCCGAACGGCCTGCATTTTGTGCTTGTCTTCCCAGCTGTGCTATCCGACAGTGAAAAAATAAGCGAGCGGCCAAAGCCACGCTCGGCTAGACATGCGAACTGCTCCGTATCTCTTGCCGACACGGCACTACTTTAGAGTTTGCCCACACGGCTTTGTTCATATTGGTATGTCGACAGAAACCCACTGTGAATTGTACTTCTAATATAATCTACTTTACAACCGGGCAAAGATACTATTCTGGAGTGCCACTCCATTGGTGATCTGCTCATGCCTTCTGAGCTCAGTCCTGTCTGTTGGCTCCCTGAATTTAAGATCAATCAGAGTGCGCCTGGGCATCTGATGTTGTCTCAATGCCCTCGTGGTCTGCTGGACGATGCCGATATTTCAACAGATTGTCAGGGGTTGGTTGGTGGTTTAGGTGGATGTGTAGAATTTCTTGTCGAACTGGGATATGCCCCCCCCCCCTTTGTCCTTAACAGGAACCTTGGTTTTTGTTATGGTCTAGTGGTAAAATGGCTGTATTTTTCCCACAATTCTTCAACGTACAAGTCACCATGCTAAAACCCTCAATAGCCGTTCACAGTGGTGACAATTCTTTCGTTCCAGTGACTCCTTTGGCTTTGCGGGCCCCTGAACTGGTTGACATTCTTCTTTAGGATTCAGAATCGATATCTGGGCTCTAGGCTGCTTGGTACATATTCTGTTTACTCTCTACGGTCGGATTTGGTGCTTTTGACTAATATGTATCAAGTCAACTTGCCACAAATGAACCGATCTTTGCCCTGATGGCTTTTGGACACACATCCAACGGGTTGAACGGAAGTTTGAAATCTCTCATACTCAACTTCATTGAAGGTGGGAGGGACCAGTTCGCTGTTTATTTGGGCGAGCGACTACCTGTCTTCAGGACAGAGAACCGGCAAAAATTGTTGGGTTTCCTTTGGCTAATTCTACGGCAAAAGCCGCAAGATCGCAGCTCTATGACCGACCTTTTGCTTCGCCCACTTTTGCATCAATGAGCCTCACAGAGAAAGCCGAGTGATTGAAAATTATAATTTTGAGTAAATAGATTTCATGATTATAACAGGTAAATTACATGTATAGGAATGCAAAATACAAACGTCACGTCTAAACAGCCTCCTCCCCTTTCTCTACAGGAGCAGGGAATGTTGGAGCAAATTTAGACTTCTTGCGCAACGCAGGTCCCCATTTGATGAATAGCAAGGGAATTGGGATCATGACGAGCGCGAGGCATCCAAGAAGTGTGGCAGCCCATTGCACACCTAAATTGACAAACATCTGCTTCGAGAACAGGGGGAATGCAGCTCCCACTGCTGATCGAATAATGGTATTCGCAGCAAACACGGATGCGGCACTGGATTCTAAGGTTAGTACATGGTTAAACGGTAAAATGGAAATCAAAAGGATTACAATGTCAAATATGAGTCGATCAAGTAATTGAAGCATTGTAGAAAGATGACATAGATGCCGAATCCAGTCACGACGCCGCTGGCGGTAGGGGCCATCCAATGGATTGACTTTGTCCATCCGGTCCAGCCATACCAGAAGAGCCCGACACAGAAGCAAACACCTCCAAGAATGGCAGGAGGAAGTCTCCATTCCGGAACTGGAATGTTATTGTTGGCGACTAGCTTTTTAGAATATGCTCGCTGATCCCAAAGGATATAGGTGCCAGCTAGAACCTCGCCAATAATCAATCCGATGAATGGCAGGCTTCCAACTCCGAGGTTCATTCCGTGGATTCTCTGGAATACAACGGGATAGGCACTGAGAAGCGCATACATCAGGCCATATACGAAACTCATCCAGAGAGAGATCGGAAGGAGAATTAGCTTGGATCAATTGGAGATACTCACGAATAACTTACCAAGAAAACAATCGGCTCGGTGAAAAGCATACGGAATGGACGACTGAAATTATTCGTGATCAGCTCGCCCCAATCAAGCTCGATCTCTTCTTGTCTAGCGCGGATTCCCCAGTTGTGTGTCTGTCGTCGCAGAATGGCCGCTTTTTCCACAAGGACAGCGGGGGCATACGTCTCTTTCAAGAACAGCAGACAAAGGCCAGTGGCCACCCATCCCATGATGGACGAGATGTACATGGTCCACCTCCATCCCAGGTAAGACATGGTGATGAAGCCACCAGTGAACGGAGATGCGAAAGGCCCCACGAACACAGCCATGGCGAACATAGCGATAGCCACACCCCGCGTCTGATTATTCCAAATATCGGCAAAGATGGCTGGGACGATAGCGATCGGACTAGCAGAGAAAAAGCCGGCAAAGAATCGGGTCAACATCAAGGTCTGGACGTCCTTGCTGGTCGCTGCCCCAATAGCGAAGATAGAGTACCCGAACATGCCAATACAGATTGGCCATCTTCTCCCAATGAGCTCACTTGCCGGTGCCCATATTGTCGGACCCGAAGCAAATCCCAGGACATACAGGGTCACACCGAGGATAGCGACTTCTGTGCTGATGTGAAAATGAGCACCGATTTGTCCGACTGCGGAGGAGTAGATGGCGCTGGCGAAAGATGAAACGAAGGTTGTGTATGCTAGAGTCACTGATATACCAATCTTGCGTTTGAGGGACCAATTCTGGGGGTGTAAGGGATCGTCTGCATCGTTGAATTCAACAATGTATTGTTCCGGGTCTGGGAGAGCTGGAGGATGAGGCTTTCCAGCACCGAGGGGAAGCCACTGGTCGGGCGGTGTTATTCCTACACTGGAGCCAACAGTTGAGCGATGTTGAAGTCGATAAGTGTTGATTCGCTCTAGCTCGACTTTGTTCAGGTTGCTTTGACTGCGATTGATTGTCCCTGAGCGCATGGACTCAACTTCCGAGAGACGGCGATCGGGCCCCGTCATGATGATACTAAGGTCATCATCACTTCTACTGGAGGCATTAGAACTAGTAGCGTGTGGGCTGTGAGACATTCTGATGAATGATATAATAGGTAATGCACTGTGTTTCCGAGATCGATTTTATCCGAGGAACAACGAAAATATATATAGCAATTGACTAAGCTAACCATTCGGACAAATTTGGTTCCTAAGGATCAGATGGCCATTTTCATCACCTTGATAATAACCCATGTTGTCATCGAGTGTTGCTTTCCCCGGTTGATCCGTTCAAAGTGCTATGGGAGTCCATGGAACCAGTACCGTGATGGACTGCTGTGGCGTCCTAACAAGGTAATACGCCACAGATCCCGGTCATAAACCATGGTTTGATCCGTGATATGTGAAGTTTGCCAGCCATGAACTATAATGTACATCTTATATCACAATAATATGCATCATACCGGGGCCAAGTACTAGCAGCGCCTCTGCCGTTAGGACGGAGCAGTATACATAGCATCAACAACAAGTCAATAATGAAACTGCCTATTGGTATTTGACAACTCCAATATTGTACGCTAATTTTGGACACTGCTAGTTGTTAGAATCTACAGAGTAGATAGGATCATGAAGCAGCACAATAGGAATGTATTGTGGGTTGGTTGTATGTATGAAGATAGAGGAAAGGAAAGAACTATGCTAGTACTATGTAGGTAGAATCATGTGACAGATGAGAGATCTCAACACTAGTGTCGGAGCTGTGAACGTGTATCTATAGATTTTATAGATTTTGGATATTCAAGAAGAGATTGGTGGAAAATGGAAGCTAGTATAGAATGAAGGTGATGTTAGGTTCTCGGTGCTCAAATTAAGGCAGACGCGAAGATAGTGATGCGGGTTTCTCACTTCTCATGGCGCGGATTTTTTACCACATACTTCGTAGCTCAGCGGTAATGTAAAGTGTCTTAACCCTTACTTGTAATAGAGTATCGTCGGAGACGGGAAACGGATGCTGATCTTGCAAGGCAGGAGCAATTCAGTCAAAATAAGAGTAACAAGACAACGTCAGACGACACAAAGTTTATAAGATGAGGTTGGATCGTGTCTAATAAAATGTATCATTCCAAGTGCCACCAGAGTTATGGTGGGGGGAAAGTAGCATGGGTGTCCTTTTCTTGGAAGCCTCAGCTACAAGCTGGGTAAAGCCCGGATTGAAATGTCATATATCACATTCAAGTCCCAATATTAGTCAATATAAAACTTGTTAGAAATAAACATCTCCTTTACAACATGCTTGGATAAATACTGTGAGATCTTTATCCAGCCTAAATATACACCTCGTGTTCTCTCATGTCGAGTGCCATGAAATAGATGACTTACCCCTCGCCAAGGCCCAGGAAGCTTGTGGATGACAAAAGCTGAACGAATTGACGTATTGGGGCAAGGGGGTCCGTCGATTTTGGGGGCTGGTTATAACTCTCATGCCCAATCAGCTGCATGTAAGCGCCAAACAAGCACCGCTAAATGGAAATGATGGACAAGTGGCATGCTTAGCGTCGCACAACACGGAGAGATTCTCTGGAGCCCAATTGCGAACCACGTAGTGCTTTGCATCGTATCTACCCACGAAAGTCCAGATTTTTAGTGCCAGGCTACGGAGGTCCACGTCAAAATTTATGTCTCATTTTTTAACGTTAGTATTGTTAGAGGGCTACCGTATGTGCGGATCAGAAGAAAGGGAGAGAGTTGATTCTACAGGAAGCAAACTGCCTCACTATCTAATAGCTAGCTATGGAGGGGTGGATGTCTGAGGCCACCACAACAAGTATACCATTAGGCCTAATGTGGTAAGGTGGTTCTAAATAGTTGTTTCTGCGTAGTATTCATTCATACTACGGAGTACTATACTATACTACCCTCCACCCCCCACCACCCGGTGGACTTTAGAAGATTGGAAGAATGTTATTTGGACTGATGAAACCTCTATTATACTACTTCACCGGCGTAGGTGAAGTAGTATAATAG
>CAKMRK010001375.1:0-68491 GCA_928213465.1 Penicillium sclerotigenum | reverse complement strand
TTCTATTAGCTTACTACTCGCCGGCTATATAGATGAATCTAATTACATAATCCTAGGAAGCCCTCGCTTCCTAGCTAATAGAAAGCCCTTCTTACTAGGGCCTAGGGTTCGCTCCCTATATCCCCCCGTGGCCTTAGGCATCCCACTCCCTGGGCGTGCCTTAGGCCACCAAGTAATGTAAACCCTGCAAACCCTTCGGGATGACAAGCCCCATGCAAAAGCAGCACGTGACCAGCATGACTAATCCAGATCCACCAGGCCAAATTTTCTCACAAAACTCCGAACTGAACTCTTTCCTCTTCTCCAGCTCCAACCAACAACAAAATTCAGCCTGGACCAAGTTCAATAAATGTGATTGATCTTCGGTCCATGCTAGAATAACACACTAATCGGTATGTGGTACTAAACTCCCCTGACAGGACCACAAGTGAAGAAGCAACAAATATCGCACCAAACAGACTCTATCATGATGAGATTCGCATTAGAACCGGAATTTTAATAGGAAGAGCCGGAAGAGGTATGGCAGGGGCTAAAATCCCTGTCGTCGATGCTTACAATGGTTCTCCTGAGTAGAGTCTTTGGATGCTTGTTGTTTCTTTCCGTTGTGGTCTTGGAAAGATCAACGTGTCGTTGCCCGGAGTAAATCGCTAATGATGTCTCTTGCAATGCAGATTTCAGATTCTTTTTCAGTTTCGTCGACTTCTTGGTTTTTGCACGTGTGCGGATATAATAGCTAGATCAATTGAATGAATTATTCCATTACTTTGATACCCTTCGGTTTATGGAACTCCAGTAGACAAGTATCCCAGGGAAAAGATTATATTTTACTTCGAAATTGAACTTTCATACATCCCTTTATATTCTCTTCAACTCCCAAGGATATAAAACTTTTATATGGAAAACAAGATAGAGAAGACCCCCAAGGTAACAAGGTCGAAAATGATCATAACGCCAATAGACATGCTTGTACACAAACCTAATCCTAAACTCAAGCAACGCTGACAAACTGGCGCTTCTTGCCCGTGCCCTTGGAGGTCTGCTGCTCCTCCCAAGTATCCTCATCAACGTAGTCTGTGGTACTCTGCTCGCGGATCTGGTTGCCAATGAACTGCAGCGCGGAAAGATTGAAGCCCATCTCATCCTTCTGGCGGGCAAGGACCCGACGCAGCGATACCCGAATGCTGTCGAGCATAGGGCGCATCATCTTGCTGGCAACAATCTGACGGTGGTGGGTCTTCAGAATGAAGAACAACACGCGGCAGGTGAGGGGCACGTTCCATTCGCGATCAGCCCAGATGTTGAGGAAGGTGAAGAGAGCGGATAGTTTGGAGAATGGCAGAACCAAGAGGGCGTCCTGGAGGGCGGCTGCGGGGATCTTCTGGACGGTGTTCAGAACGTGCTGCTCGGCGGAGACGTTGTTGAGAGCCAGGTAGACGGGGTTACGATCGGGCGCGGCGGCGTTGGGGTTGGTGGCCTTGACCTTGTGCCAGTCACGTACGACTTCGAGATCTTCGAGGCCTAGTTCTAGAGCTTCCATGATCTTTTCTCCGGCCATGAGAGTACCGGTCGTCTGCTTGCCAGCATCGACGGCTTCGGCCTTCTCGCCGTCTTCGCCGTCCTCCTCCTGCTCGAGAGACGCGGTGAGTGTGCTGTCGTAGGCCTCTTCCATCTCCTTCTCACGTTCTTCTTCCAGGAACAACGGCTCGTCGGTTTGTTGCCAGATGCGGATGCTCTTGTCGTGACTGGCACTGACAATGAAATCACCGGTGTGACTCATGGCAAGTGCCCAGATCTCACCGTGGTGACCAACGAGGCGCTGGATTTGTTCGAACTTGTCACCATCCCAGTATTTGATGACACGGTCCTTGCTTGCACTGAAGAAGTTGTGACCGTTTCCATCCTTGTTGTGAGGAACGAATGCCACTGCCATGATACTGTCCTCGTGGGCCAAGAAGGCCTTGTGGCAGTCACCGAAGTCCAAACCCCAGAGTCGGACGGTCTTATCAGCCGAGCAAGTGACAACTAGTTTGCTGTCATAGGAAATATCCATGCTCAAAACAGGAAGTTTGTGTCCGTAAAGGTTGAGGAATAGTTTCAGCGAGTCGACAAAGAAGACCTTCACGGTGTTGTCTAAGAGAGAAACCGCCAGAAGTCGTGCATCTGGAGAGAAACGAAGGTTGAGGATGTCGTCGTTGACCTTTAGGGTTCTTGTGTGTACCAACTTGAGGCGGGGAGTGGTACGTTTGGTTCCCGGAATCTCCTCCTGGACAACCTGGAAATTCCAAAACTTGGCTGTCTTGTCTGCGCTTCCACTAACCATAGACTTACCGTCTGGGTGCACGTGAAGCGACCAGACAGGTCCATCATGGGCTTTGATAGTGTCGAGCAATGTTGAGGATGCGATATCAAACACCTCGAGTTCTCCGTTCTTGTTACCAACAACGACGATCTTATCACCAGGAAGGAATGCGGAACACAGGGAATATCCACACTCAAGTGTTCGTAGACAACTTTCGGTTCGAACATTCCAAATCTTGAGAGTGCCATTCGAAGCAGAAGCAAGCATTCGGTCGTCAGAGCTCAATGCAATCGACCGGATATCTGTTCGGTGACCGGGAATTTCAACTGCCAAGCTCCGAGTGTAGTCCGGATCCTCGCTGTCGGTGTTCTTCTTGTTCGCTGGCACAATGTTGTATGCCTCAAGCTGGTTGTTTGTTGTCGCGGCAAGCAGGTTAAGGCCACTTGACTTATTGGTCATCCAGTCGAAGGAACGGACCTTTCCGCCGGTGCGCACAATAACATGTTGGACGAAGACTTCAGATACAGGCGCGGCGGAAACATCCTCAGGCTTGTCGTTATTCTCTTCCGGACCATTTTCCTCGGTGCGAGCCTCCTTCTCCTTTCTTCTCTTCTTTTTTCGGGCCATACTCTTTTGTACCTCTGACTGAGAACGAATGCGCCAAACCTCAACCGACTTGTCGGAACCGTGGAACCCAACGTAGTCTGAACGGGGGTGGAATCGGATGCCAATTGTGCGGTCCTTGCCATGTCGGTAGAAAGTGCCTCGTTCTGTGAGAATTCGGCGACCATCCGCGCCCACCTTCTCCCTGGAAATCTCCATCATAGCCGCTTCGTCGATCGACCAGACCCGGAGTTCACCATCATTGCCGGCTGTGATACATCCGCCTTGGTCAGGTGAAAGACCCAAGCTCCAGCACTCGCCATTTGATTGTGCCACATGAGTTTCAATGCAGTGCTGAGAAGATAGATCCCAGACTTTGATCAATGCATCCTTTCCGGTGGTCAATAGGAATCCTGAGTGTTCATTCAATCCGGAAGCAGTGAGCAATTCTGGGGAGGGGAATAGGAAGTGTAGTGATGTGATCTGATCGGTGTGTCCGCGAAGTCTGAAAAGACCGGTCTCGGTGATCAAATCCCAGAGGATAATATCGGTATCTTTTGAACCACTGGCGAGGCGCACGCCTGCATTGTCGAAGGCCAACTTGGTGACGGCGGATTTGTGGCCGTTGAAAGAAATAATGACTGTCGCGGTGCGCGAATCCCAAAGGCGAATACTTCCATCCTCGTAGCTGAGAAGGGACATAATAGTTAGAGAAAAATCATCCAACTAGCCCACACCAGAGGACACTCACCCAACTGCGAAGATATCTTCATCTGTCATGCTCTGAGTGACCACACTAACCTGCGCTCTGCAGGCAGAATCGCGCCATCTTCCGAGAAGTTCTCCCTTCTTCACATCCCAGCACAGGACTTCCTCACTTGCGCCAACAATAGCTCGTCCAGCGCCCGTTTGGCGTGCAATGCCGATCTGGTCATCTTTGGCCCAAACCGCATTCGAAGACGCCGAGGCGACGAGCCCGAATGTATTCGAATGCTCGAATTTACTATGCAAAGGTTAGCGCTCAGATCAGATTATTCCAAATCACAAAAATCACACGTACAAGTACGATTTCACCATCGTTGAGGGTGGACGGGAAAATTTTTGGAATCTCCGATTGCTATCGATAGGACAAAATTAATACGGGCGGTGACAGCGACCTCTACGGCTTCCCCCCACCGCCCATGACGATCACGGGCAACTTCACAATAGCCACCTACCTGCAGTGCATACCGTCCATTCATTGTCTTGCCCGTCATGCTTCTCTTAGATTATCAGAATGCTTTGATTCAGTCGCTCCTTACAGAGCGTTTTTCTGGGTATGCTTTGTTCCTCTGTCCCCGCACTACGGTCCCGCGCATTGTATACACATCACCCCGAAGCAGGCACCCGACTAACAAGCTGAACTCAGAGCACCCCCCGCCTCCATTGACCAAGTGGTTTCCGACTTCGACGGTGTGACTTTTCACCTCTCTACTCCTGAGTCTAAGACGAAGATCCTGATCTCGATCAATGTGAAATGCTACAAGGAACTGGTTCAGTACGGAGCCCAGGAGGTGTTGGAGAGAGAATACGGTCCCTACATCGTGTCTCCGGAGCCGGGATATGATTTCTCTGTACAAATTGACCTCGAAAACCTGCCTGCAGAGGAGGAGGCCCGGAATGACCTGATTATGAAGCTTGCACTCCTGAAACGAAATGCAATGGCTGCTCCCTTTGAGAAAGCATTTGACGAATTCAACAAGCTCGCTGAGGAGGCTTCTAGATACACCTCAGAGTCAGCACCACAGGGTATCCAGGAGGGCGGTGAAGTTATGGCGATTCACTACCGTGAAGAGGAGGCCATTTATATCAAAGCCAATTGGGACCGAGTCACGGTGATCTTCAGCACCGTGTTCCGCGAAGAGACGGACCGGATCTTTGGCAAGGTCTTCCTGCAGGTTCGTAATTTGCCACAATTGGTCTGCGAATTCCTGAAGAACCCTTACTAACAGCTTATAGGAATTCGTCGACGCCCGGCGACGTGTCTTGACGCTACAGAATGCCCCTCAAGTTCTGTTCCGTAACGACCCTCCCCTTGAGCTTGCAAATGTTCCTGGTCTGAATGCTACCGGAGGCGAAGTTAGCTATATCACCTTCGGTATGAATGCAGAATGCGCCATCAATCTCCATCTTAGTACTGACTCGGCTTGCAGTTCTGTTCCCTCGACACCTGACCCCACAGCGCCGTTATGAAAACATTTCTCACATTCAGACCTTCCGTGATTATTTCCATTACCACATCAAAGCTTCAAAGGTACGCGGTTTCTCTCGATCTTGTTTATATCCATGGATGATTGCAAGAACTCAATGACTAACCATTTATTGCAGGCCTACATCCACACTCGGATGAGGAAGAGAACAGCGGACTTCCTTCAGGGTATACATCATTCAATTCACCAAAGTATGTTCACTGCTAACTCACAACAGTGCTCAACCGAGCTCGGCCGGAGAATGAAGAACGTGAGCGCAAGACTGCTAGTGGCCGCACGTTCCGGGTGCAGGGGTAGAGCTTTGAATTTCTTTGTTTGTATGAGCCAATTCAAGTCTATTATCTATGCACTTTCTGGATCACATGCTACCTAGTAGCGCATTTACACTTCCGCTTTAAAAAAAAAGACAGTTCCGGAGTCCACGGTAGGTAGATTCCAATGTTGACAAACATTATGCAAGATTCTTTTCAAGGGACTTAAGGTTTATCCGTTTGCACCTGATCAGCCAATTAGGTGAAAGGGATTCCCAGCCGCTTCTAATGTTTGGAACGCCTGCGAGTCATCAATACCTACATATCTACATACATATATATATCCATTGGATGGATGACCTTAGAAAATCGGACATACACATATACATACATGTAGGCATATACTTATTTATTGCGGAGCGAAGCGAAGCAATTAAATCATAAGGCCTCGTATGTCATGAGATGGGTCTTCCTCTTGATGGGTCCTGAATTCATAGTTTCAAGGTGGTAAAAAGTAATCGGCTAGGTTTGGTAGAATATGTAACTAGCAGAATAAATACACTAGGCCCAATTCAATGAGATGATTCTTTATACTAATCATAGTGCTTCTATATAGATCTTATAGTTCTACAACATGTTAGATATAGCTTCAAAAACATGCACTTAGTGTAAGCGCCTACGTCCCTTAGATCTATTTCTCTCGCGAGATAGGTTGAGAGACGAAGCAATATCAATATTACCGAGACGCTAAGGAGAGCTCGTATTCTAAGCGTACTAAGGTCTCAACTCTGATCGAATTGTCTTCGGTGATGGTGAGTGATGGTAGTCATGGTGGTCATGGTGGTCATGGCTGATGCCTCAACGACTAAGATCACTAGTAGGCATGTTAATCATAAATATACTACCTAATTAGGTATCATGTAGTACGAATTTCATCCGGTCCCGCGGTTCCTTCACGTTTTAAGGTTTCATGCGTTGCGTGTGAGTCGCACCTGCCCGATGTGGACGGTTCGCTATAGTTCGATTGCTCTATGAACTAAACTAATGTAAAAAAAAAAATATATAGACACCAATTCTTCATTCTTCATTCTTCATTGTGCTTCTCACTTTCTTATTTCTACAATAATTCTTATTTTGCGATCAAAATACGTGAAATGCGCCATGGCACCCAAGAAAGATCTATGGGGAGCTGCTCTCTCCAAGTTACGGAAGATGCCAACACAGCCTGCACCGCAACCTACACGTAAACCAGAGATTTCTCATGAGCTCATCCAGGACAAGCTTGTCTACCCTCGTTTCCAGCGCCCTGTGTCGGATGACTCCCCCGTTTATTCTGAACTCATGTTCCCACCCACTCCCCTCCCAACTGTCCCCATGGCGTCCGATTCCAATCTTAATCCTCTAGCAATGGCTTCTACCATTTCCCAGGCCCGCCTGAATGCTCTGCACTCAGGAAAGGACTTGGAGTTGTTTTTCCAACGGGGTAAGGACTGTATTGATGCTTATGCCCAGGCCACCAAGGCCATGATGGAAGATGCTTGTGCCCGCGTCAAAGATGGAGAGGATCCTCCATATGAAGAGATCGAACAAATGAAGCAACGCTTTTTCAACTACTGCCAGTCAATTGTGGAGGAAGCATTGTCCCTGATCTCTGGCGGTGCCGCCCATCACCCCCGGCAGGTCAGCAACTCGACCATGCCTTCCATGGTTTCCTCAATTTCAACTATGACTTTATCTGAGCCAAAGACTCCCTTGGAATATGGCTCGCTTACTGACAGATCGCGATTTTCTGAGGCCTTGGTAAGTGTCTCGCCTCCATGCATTGCTTTCCCTTTTCCAAACGTTGATCTGACCTATAATAGCTCGCGTCTAGTGGCCACAGTCGCCTTCGTCTCTACACCGTGAGCAGCGATGACTGGGTCATGGTCCCATCCATGCCCTCGCCCACATCTCCAACCAAGGTCGTGGCCCCCGAGCACATGGATCCTGTGGAGGAATCGATTCATCTCGGTGTCATCGTGCACATTTTCGGCAAGTTGTACACAGTGTCGAAGATAATGGAGACAGTCATCTTGTATTATGGGGCTGATGTATGTCTGGAGCTTACAACTTTACTCTTGCCCCATACTTCTTGAAAATATACCTGCTAACACCAACTTTCTCCTCTTAGCCTGATATCTCCCGGACCGGTCTGCGATACTGGATCGAACGCAGCGAGCAAAACATGCGCACCCAGAAGATGGCTGTGCTAATTGACACTGTCGAGAACCTCTACTATGCTCTCTATTCCCGCATCACGATTGAGCTGGCCAACATTGAGCTATGCAGTTCCTACCGAATCGACACTACTGCATTTCGAGTCGAGATTCCATTCCTTATTCCAGAGCCTGATCATCTCTACCGCATCGTTCTCGCGTTCAAGGATGTTCTAGACTCTCCGGAGATTTGCGCAATCCTTCGGAAAGACGTCGTCGCCCACTTTCAGCAAGGATGTATCACTCAGCTTTCGAAACCGCCAAAGCCAAACCCAGATGAGGACAAGGTCCCCTTCTCTGACCCCCTCGGATATCGCTCTTTTGCGATGAAAACTGTCTCTTGCCGACACGGATCCTACAGTGAGAAGTGGAAAACACTCATTCCGTTCTTTAACTCCATCTCAGCGGAGACCATGGCCAGACTGTCGGAGAAGTATCTCACCATGTATCCAGTGACTATTCCACCTAACGACATTCCATTCAACAAACTTCCATGGATCCACCCACGGGACGTGGGCTTGGCTGCTTGGGACAAGCATGTTGAGATGGATAAAAAATTGTCCAGCACTGCCCAAAATCGGGGCACAACCATTGGAGAAGAACGCAAGAAGCAGCTCCACCCTGGCCTTTACGAGCTTGTTAGACAAGGAAGGTGCATTTGCAACTCTATCTGTCAATGTGCCTTGGAGTGTACCCTAGACGTTCAGCACGTCTGCCCTTGCTCTGAACGGCACGTACGCCTCATGTTGACCAAGCGTACTCTTGCACACAGACGGAATGGACCTTCTTTCGTCGCTACTGCCTCTACCACTGCTCGCATGTTCCTTGATGGTTTAACCGAGCTCCGTCGCGCTGTTACGGCTGCTGATATTGCCAATGAATTGAACAATGCTTTCGAATTGTTCTCTCTGTTGATCTCCACGGAACGTCAGACGGCTTCCATGGAGGACTCCCAGGCAAGCTCCTAAAACTGCAGTCCTGTCACTCCAATCACGACTTATGAGAATGATGACGACTACAACAACGATTACGACTACGATTCACGATTCACAAGTTCCAGTTCTGTCTGTGAACTGCAACGATAATCCAAATGGAGGAAGGATTCCCAGAAGTCTGGGTATTCTGTTCATCCGAGTTTCATGAGAATCATCCAAGGAATTCAGATTCCAACACAAAAACCAAAAAAAAAAAAAAAAAAAAAACGGAGGAAAACAAAAACGACCAAAAAAAGGTGACTATGGGAAGGGAGCAAGGTTCAACGATCCACAGGGAAAGTGTTCAATGAGGAGAAACCATCGAAGCGAAGCAATGGGAACTGAAAGGGCGAACAACACCATTTGACAGATATCGGAAACTGATCATGAGCCATATCATTTATTTGACGAAGCCATCACGAGAAGTCTACATATCCAGTCTCGAAATGAAATTGATTCAGCCCTAGCTGCTACCTAATGTTTTGTTCAGATTCGCCTATTCCATACCACTCAACCGTGTCAACAACAACAACAACAGAGCACGGGGCTGCACCTTCAGGAACCCATCATAAGGGATACATTTTGGATCACTCGGCTTCACCAACCTCCCTAACTTGGTAGTAATAACTTTACATGCATCGCCGTATCTAACCTCCACAGCATTAACAAGCAAATCATATTCGCCGATATCTTGGAACATTTTGAAGTATTCCCCAGTTGCAGTCAGCTCGGCGATTTGGTACCAGGCCAGCTAGTATGATTTTCACGCTAATGGTCCCATATTCTTACTTGTCTTCTAGAACATATGGGTAAATAGAGCGAAATCAATAAACATATATTAAAAGGAAAGATCATCTTCAGGGATAGAGACAACTTCTGAGAGGATCATTGGATGGGCAGGGATATAGATAAGTAAACGTAGCCCTAAGAGCCGCAAAGTGTTGGTATTCTCAACTGCTATTTGTAAAATTGTAAAAACAGATGAATTTTGGATGACTCTAACAAATTTAACACAAGGAAATAGATAAATATTAAAAGAACAGTAAACGTCAGGGATGCTGAGATTTTAATGATTTTCGTATTCTCAGAGATACTCCGTAGGGTAAGGCACAGTCGGCGGCGCAGACCAGTGAAATCCTCGAGACCTTCTCGGCCTTTATCGGTGAGTCGCATTTTCCTTCTCTCTGTGCTCTCGAGCCCAGGTCTGAGTCAAACACTTGTTTTTCTGCTGTCTTCTCGTATTCTGCGTCTTCATTCTTTCACTTTTCATGCCTTAATGCCCCAGAACCCCTTCACCGAGCCCCTCTTGGTGCAGAGAAAGCCAAGTTAGGGATGGTGACCAAGGCAGCGGTCGTATCACAATCATTATCATCATCATGGACGTCCATTAGCAAGTGGATCGCAAACATAAGCATAAATCAAGCACAGATCCAGGGTGCCCGCCTCCGGCAACCGAGCACGGCACGGCCATATCACGCGGCAGTGTGGCCCTCGTACGGCATCACCACTCCCGTACCCGACCAGCCATTCGTTTCCCCCAAATCGCCCTTTCGATTTGAAACTGGCTACGCTCTATGTGCCAAACGACCCTCACGACCCTTCCCTCCACCTTTCCTTTCCCCGCCGTCCTCATCCTTCTCGGACCCTTTGACAACACACGGACTCAGTCAGGATAAGAGATTATCCGTCAGGGGCGAGCTAGTCCGCGGTTTAAACAACGGAGACGATGCAATCATCGTCGCGGAGAACTTCATAGGCGTCGATGATGGCGTAGGCGCCTGGGCGACGAAACCTCGTGGTCATGCTGCGTGAGTGGTCTCAATCTCAATTTGCACCTCATGCCACGATCGCTGACTTTTTCTTTCCCCAATACAGACTCTGGTCTAGACTCCTCTTACACTTCTGGGCCCTCGAGGTCGAAAAGAATGTCGATCACCGCGCCTCTATCCTCGACCCGGTCGGATACTTGCAGCATGCATACGAGGAAACACTACGGGCAACCACATCTCCTACCGAGTGGCTCGGCACGACAACCTCGGCCACTGCCATCCTACACTGGACCAAGGAACAAGACGGCACACAGAAGCCACTGCTGTATGTTACCAACCTAGGCGATTGTAAAATCCTTGTGATTCGACCAAGCGCGAATGAAGTCCTTTTCCGCACTGCTGAGCAGTGGCATTGGTTCGATTGCCCCATGCAGCTTGGGACAAACAGCATAGACACACCCCGGAAAGATGCGGTCTTGTCCAAAATTGCGGTACAGGAAGACGACGTCGTCCTGGCGCTCTCGGATGGCGTCATGGATAACCTCTGGGAGCATGAGGTCCTGAAAATTGTTATGGACAGTATTGACAAATGGGAGGAAGGGCGACGCGCGCCAAAGGATGTTGCGCAGCATTCTCATCTGTCTGATAATCGCAATGTCTATGTCGCCCGGGAGCTGCTTAATGCTGCTCTGACGATTGCGCAGGATCCCTTTGCGGAGAGTCCGTTCATGGAGAAAGCAGTGGAAGAGGGTCTTGCTATTGAAGGAGGAAAAATGGACGATATTTCCGTTGTCGTTGCATCCTGCAAGAAAAGTGATGGATGAAAGGTACATTGCCTTTCAATCAGACTTTCTTTAACAAATATCCACCGACCCTGAATTCAGCGCCTTGTCTTGGACGTGCGCCAGTCTTCATCGACACCGAATCTCGGCCCAACCGACAGGCTCTTATTCCCCGTCTAGAATCAGCGCTAGATGCTCATACCTACCGCCAGAAGCTTATTCGCCTATATTGCTATTGCGCGGCTATGATTCCTTGCAATTGTCAAATCAGGAGCCAGACATGCATTACAGTCAGACCCACCCGCCAAGCCTCAGGAAATGACTCCACGTAGGCTATCTTCTAGTGCAAGGCTTGACCTCTTTCATAGTCTCGCCTGGTCATCATCATACTCCCCATCTATTGGTGTCTTCCACCAGCTCAGACAAGTCTATGGCAGGCGGAGAATGTGAACTGGCGGTTTTCAAACACATGGAATCCCTGTTGCCAACCTGTCGAGCTGGTGGTCCCTCCTTACACCCAATATCCCATCTACCGTATTTGAAACCCCTTTCCTTATGCATTCGCCTACGAGGAATTCCATTACTGGCACGATGTGACTGTCTGTCTATCGGTTAAAGTTATTGTCAGTCCAAACAGAACATATAATGATATCTTTTTTGACTTATACACAGTATGCATTATTTCTCGTCTTAGTATATGCAGTTAATTATTATGTGCATGATGACTAATCCACAGTGTTCTCAGGCTTAGTGAGCATCCCTAATTCCCTTGGAAGGTCGTCCGACTCAATGTAGATCATATCCAAAGAGATAGGCTCTAACATGATGCTAGAGAGATATTTGTTCGGGTAGGGATTCGAAGTAGGTAAGGTATGTACAGTGAGCTATATTTGACAAAGAACTATCGCAAACTTAATAGGGTGCGTGATGACACTCTCAAAATCCCTCTTGGGAATCCTAATGCAAAGGACTTCAGCTCCTGATCAACACATTTTCTAGACCTGCTCTTAGACGTTAGAGGCGGGTCCTTGGTAGACACAGGGTGATTCGAAGAAATTGTCCAAAGAATGAGCAAATTTAACTCGCAATACCCTTTATTCCTTATCCACGGTTAAACCACAGTTAGAATTCGGACTTGTTTCGTCACTACCGATCAATTGTTAACACAGATATCCAGCATCCACTTCTTGCGACCCTACTTTATATACAATCACCACCAGGTCTTTAATTTAAAGACTGATGGGCGATACATGCCGATAAATGTAACGAAACATTGCAAATGGCCCAATCTCTTCCGCTTCGATCGCATCGAAGACTCCAACGCCTGACCTAATTGAGATATCTGGTCTCCTTGATATGGCAGTTCAGGCGATTTCATCCCAAATTTTTTAACGTCATATTTTGCTGAACAACCGTGGACATGTCTAGATAGGAAGTATAGGGTACTTAATTTCAAGCCCGATGTTCAATTTGGACAAAGTACTGGGTACCTCTCCCTCAGCACAGACCACATCACTGTTGCTGCCGCCCGGCAGAATGAAAAAAGTTTCGGTCGACATAGAAGCTCACGTCTTTTGCCGCATTCATTCTTCAAATACTTGATATTCGCTATTCACAATGAGGGCCAAACGTTCAAAGAAGTATCGCAAGCTTATGCACCAGTATGAGCTCACTTTCGGTTTCCGAGAGGCCTACCAGGTCCTGGGTATGTCCCATTCAATGCATTGTTCTGATGTACAGTACTGACTTGCGCTCGAACAGTTGACTCGAATTTCCTTCGCGCTACCGACTCTTTTAAAATGGAGCTAATTCCTGCACTTGAACGAACGGTCCAAGGCAAGGTCAAGCCTCGTGAGTGGCCCCGAACACCCAACCTTCCCATCCGCCAAGACACATCCCAACTTACCATTTCGCAGTATTGACAAAGTGCTCTCTCGCCGCTATCATGGCCGCACAGCCCATCAACCCCAAAACCGAAAAGCCATACAGACCTCTCTTCCTTCCCCCGCCCACAGAACTCCCGCTCCGCCACTGCTCGCACAACGCGGACTCCACGCCCATCGACGAAATCGAGTGTCTGCTCTCGCTGCTTTCACCCAACGCGGACTCAAAGAAGAATAAGGAGCACTACATCCTCGCGTCCGCGGATCCAATCCTGAGAAAGACGAACAATAGCGAGAACCAGCCCCGCAGACGGAAGACAGAGGAGGATCGTAAAGAAGAGGAAGCTATGCGCCGTTCTCACGCATTGCGCTCCGCTGCCCGATCCATTCCTGGCGTGCCTATAATCTACGTCAAGCGCTCGGTGATGGTCCTAGAGCCGATGAGCGGCCCCTCCGAGATGGTGCGGGATGGTCATGAGCGTGGGAAGTTCCGCGCTGGACTGGATTTGGATCCTATGCTGGGCAAGCGCAAGAGAGACGGCGAGGCTGATGGCGAGAGTGCTGATGAGGCGGAACCTAAGAAGAAGCGTGGTCCTAAGGTCAAGGAGCCTAATCCTCTCAGCGTGAAGAAGGCTAAGAAGAAGGTTGAAGCGCCTGCACCTAAGAAGGAAAAGGCTGTCCGGAAGGAGGTTGATGTGGCAGATGCTACTGAGCAACATGGTGGCGATGATACTGCCGCGGCCAAGCCTAAGAGGAAACGTCGTCATGCTAAGAGTGGTCCTCGCGAAGACTTCGAGGCCGCCGAGCCTAATGAAGCTATGGAGGTTGACGCTTGATTGAATCTTTACGGCATAGGCGACTCATGATGCTGGTTATCATTGCATGCATTCTCAACCTTATTTCACTCCTAGGGTGCGGCGTTCACATCGGATGGGTTATATCTAAAAGTTCAGCTGGTGTACATAATAGTAATGTACATCTGAAATCATTCAAGAGATCCTATAACCCTCAGAACATCGTAGATTAAGTGTTCGGCATTGGTGCCAGAGAAACACGGGAAAGAAGACAGAGTGAAGACCAGTCGGTCCTAAGTATATTTATATGTTCAGATATCGTACAAGTCTTCTTCTCGGATGAGATAAGAGGAGATAATTTGGCCTCAGGTTGCTCGTCCCCGTGCATCCTCATGGGAAGATATCCCAGTTGAGTTGCAATTTCAGAGCCATGCAGAAGGCTGTCACACATACCAAGAAACAGTGCTGTCTTTTCAGGTATGAGACAAATCAAAGAATAACCATAAAAAGCACACTCCAAACTCCAGTCCCAAACATGATGGCATATGCTCATCTCGCGGCACAGTCTATTGCTTCGCAGCATTCGCCGCCGCAACATTTGCCGCAGCAGCGGCAGCCGCCGCCGCAGACCCTTGATCAAGCTCGCGCTCTTTAGCCCAGATCTCCTCAATACGTCGGCGGTTGCTGCGCGCTTCGTCTCGGTTGCGCTTTGCGCGCTCGAATCGCTCTGCGGAGAGACATTTGTTCACTTCGACTTTGATATCATTGCAGCTTCCTATTACTTTGTGGAGGAACCCCTTGGCATGACACTCGTCCAAAGCAGTCATGATCTCTTCGCAATCTGTGTAATATCAGTCAGTATCTGCAATTATACAGCGGGACAAGACGATTAGATGGAAATTTTCGGATATGGTGGACTCAACATACTGGCATTGTAAGAGGTGTGGAGGTGAGAATGCATGATTGCGGTGGTATTAGGCTAAAAAGCAGAACCAACTTGAAAGATAATTGCAAGTTCAATCGTACGATCAACGCCAAGTAAGAACATCGCGGTTCCGCAAAACGCCCGGGCGGTAAGGAGATCGGCCAGGTTCTGCCGGGCGGACAGCCCCTCAGGCACACCGATAAAAAAAAATATCGCCGATAAAAAAAAAGTGGACGGATGTGATCAGTTTTGTCACAACACTTTCACAATGTCTTCCATGATTACGACTACAACATGGGTGAAGCGCGGTGTCGCTGCCCAGTTTCCCACCAAATATGAGATTGACGAGGCCGAGATGGGTCGTATATCTAAGCTTGCGCGCATGCAGCTTGAGGATGCGAAGGAAGATATGAATGCTGCCCAGGGTGATGCTGGAGATGAGGGCGATGATGCTATGGAGGATGATACTGAGGAGAAGCCCTCAGCCAATGGTACCGATGCAAAGGAGTAAGTAGTGTTGAGCGCAGTGAGGATTTAACTCGTGCTAATCAGCTTTATAGTGATGATGATGTGTTGAAGGAATTCGACATGGATAACTACGACAAGGAGGAAGTTGATGAGGACGGCGAGAAAATCACCATGTTCGGCAATGTCCAATCTCTGGCCTACCACCAGCCCAACGAGGAAGACCCGTACCTTGTGATCCCCGAGGACGAGGATGATGAAGAACGCGAGGAGCTCCAGATTATGCCCCACGACAACCTTCTATTGGCCGGAAAGGTAGAGGATGAAGTTGCGCATTTGGAGGTCTACGTCTACGAAGACAAAGAGGACAACCTCTATGTGCACCACGACATCATGTTGCCCGGCATCCCGCTTTGCACAGAGTGGCTTGATATCCCCGTTGGCAAGAACCCAGAAGGTCGGACACAAGGAAACTTTGTGGCTATTGGTACTATGGAGCCTGATATCGAGATCTGGGATTTGGATGTTGTGGACTGCATGTACCCCAACGCGATTCTCGGACAGGGTGGCCAGGACGCCGAGAAGCCGAAGAAGAAGCAAAAGAAGAAGGCCAAGGCCAACGACGAGTACCACATCGATGCCGTCCTGGCGCTGGCCGCCAACCGTCAGCACCGCAATCTGCTTGCCTCCGCCTCAGCCGATAAGACCGTCAAGCTTTGGGATCTCAACACTACCACCTGCGCCAAGTCCTACTCCAACCACAAGGACAAGGTCTGCTCACTAGACTGGCACCCTACCGAGTCCACCATTCTGCTCAGCGGCAGTTACGACCGCACCGTCGTGGCAGCGGATATGCGTGCACCGGACGCGCAGGCCCGCTGGGGCGTCGACGCAGACGTCGAGTGTGTGCGCTGGGACTCGCACGACACTAACTTCTTCTACGTGACCACCGACGGCGGCATGGTCTACCGCTACGACATGCGCAATATCCCCGCCACCCCTGCTGAGTCCAAGCCCGTCTGGTCTCTGCAAGCACACGACTCCTCCGTTTCATCCTTCGATATTAACCGCGCCATTCCCGGCTTCCTGGTGACAGGCTCAACAGACAAGACTGTTAAGCTGTGGAGCGTCGAGAATGACAAGCCCACTCTTGTTGTCACCCGCAAGCTTGAGGTCGGCAAGGTGTTCTCTACTACTTTCGCCCCCGACCAGGAGGTCAGCTTCCGGTTGGCGGTTGCTGGTAGCAAGGGTAATGTGCAGATTTGGGATGCTTCGACTAACGGTGCTGTCCGTCGTGCGTTTGTGTCTCGTCTGCCTGAACTTGCTGGTGAAGTCCAGGAGCGCACTATTGGTATCAATGCTGATAATGACGAGTCTGATGATGACGAAGAGGAGGAGGGTGATGAGGCTGAGCCTCGTGGTGGTGATGGCTGGGAGTCGATGGATGAAGACTAGGTGGACACAGATACCCGTGGATCCTTCTGTTTCATATGCGTCAAAAAATAGATTTTGCTGTGGGGTTTTGCATGTTAATGACTAGTCTGTTATGAAGTTTTGGAAATATAAGAACAATTCCGATGACATTCATGGGAGTGTGGAAATATGTTGTAGGATAACTAGCAAATAAAAGGACTGTCTCGGGGGAATATCTATGTCCTATGTCAACGAAGCAAGAACTCCACATTGCTTGAAAAGTAACAAATCGTTGATCTTGGCTGTCGATCTTTCACCGGAGCTACGCCAATGCTTATAGGATCGATGTTGGATACATTCCTTATCATCTACTGGGGAAGGCGAGAAAAGAAGAAGCGCCCCATCAAAGGGGGCGGAGATAGTATATATTCCTACATTCCCAGCAGCACATACCTAGTAGCCAGTAACCGCCAGGCCGCTGATTTTGGTCGCAAGGGGAATCCATCAAGGAATTCCTACTTTAAGGAAAGTCGCACGACCATGACGTAGTACCTGGTTATGATCTTTTAGCACCCAAATTATTGCCTGGGGAATACCTTTTACGTTCATAAATCTCCGTACCACGTGGACGTAGTCCGCTTGGTTCGATCCTTTTAGCGGACCCACATAATTCAACCTTATTCTAAAAAGGACCCCATGCGCTATGCATGTATATCATATCGGAACACGCTAGTTTTCGCAGCATAGAGCATGACATCTGGCTTAATGTTCCTGTGGGCGTTTCTTCTGGAATTAACTGTAAATGGGGAAGTCCAATATGTATAGATATATAGATATATAAGCTTGAACATTTCTAACCAACCGTTTTCTGCAGAAAGTCTCCCCTTGGTTTTCTCCTTGCCAATTGATTAATCGTTAAGAACTAATAGGGGCTGTAATTTAACCCGCCTCCCTTAATGATCAGCCTAGTAAATGGCCTGGTCATTAGCACAGTTACCGATATCACTAAAACTTTCGGTCTTCAGGAGGGCTTCGGGGCGTGCGACGACGACACCTATTTCATTACCTCGAAGAAATATAGATCTGCCAAAGAGTCTGTCAAGTGACCTTCCTTCAAGATGGCGAATTTGAATTATGTACTGGCAAAGTTGCACCGCTAGGGCCAAAAGCACGAGGTAAACTGAATGATAGTAACTGTGGTGCCCGAAGCAAGAAAAACTCTCTACTTTAGCTTGATATACGCTGTAAGGTAAATTTAATCATCCCCATCTATCTGGATTGATTGCTTTCTTGTCTCTTACTACATAGAGACGTAGTTTGGCATATCCGTCTGGAAGCTTTATAATCTCAATAAGATACTAAATATATGTAATCACCTTTATTTGTCACAAGATATACGTAATCTTGCAGACTACGGTGTTTGGGCGGTGACCCCGCGTTTGTCTATCACAACAAGCTGCCGACGATCAGTTGATATCTCGCGTTTACACAAGAAACACACCGCTATTCACCGACAAAACCTACAATAAATTCTACCTTTGCCCTACTAGCGATGACCTACCACTTAGCTGGCCATGGGGTCTTCAATAGACATGTTGAGGTGACTGTGTCTATTGAATTTCCGCACTACAACGCGACAAATGTGGAATAATGATCGAGACTAGAAATTGTGGATTATCCTCGGACTTCCTTCCACAAACTACGCTTGGACACTTGACGAGGTTAGGTGAGTCGTTTGATGAATCAAAGAAGAATCTTCGCTGACCACATGGCACGGAGACAGCCTTAATCAGAATCGGCATACCTCAGCCCCAGACATACCTATAGAAGATCGCCATCTGATTTATAAGGATGCAGTACACGACCGCTTTACGGTCGGTTTATCAACTCCATAGGGAAAACATACTCAAAAAATGGGTCCTCAAGATGCACTAGAAAGCTGTCTGTTTGCCTTTCCGAATCTGCGTATGGTGGGACCAAAAAACTATCGCTGTCATCCAAGCGCTACGAAACTTCCGAAGAGAACGATAGAGATCACAGATTTGCGATCTGCGGCGACAACTAGGCTTCACTCTAATTTACCCTGAGCCTCTGATTGACGCTGTGTATCAGTGGCTGTGCAGTAGTTCCTATCGGCACAGTTGAGACTTCCGGTGAGACGATGGCGGACAATGGGCTTCACCTCACTCCAGCAGAGGAGGAAACCTTGACGCCGATTCTTCAACGATTGCAGCACCTGTTAGTTCGCACTTCGTTGGCACATACCCAACATAGTGAGTGACGTGAATAACGCGAAGATGACGACGAAGTTGCGTCTCTTCTATCAAAACCAATGGTCCGCAAGGAAAATAAGCATCACCCAGAAGACAGAAGGACAAGCTGTTGCTGCTCCTCGCTCGTGCAGCGCCTAGCATAAAGAGCCTAGATCTCAATATGCGCCTCGCAACTTCAAACCACCCTATTCTGCCTTGATCTGGTGGATGCACATTTTAACACCATCTTGGGTGCTAACGACAAAAGGGACGGGGTTTCCTTCAGCGAGTGGATCGATATCCGATAGCTTCTACCAGTGTTCCCTTTGCATTGTTTGGGGGCCAGGTTCTGCATTGTATACAGCCAGTGACCCATGACTGGTCCCCGCCTGTGTTTTGTAAATATTCCTGAATTAATTCAATACAATTACTCGAAAAATTACCATTCTGCTCGACTCATTGCTTGATAAAATCTAAATACTTAAGTAAATATCCTGTCTAGTCTCACATTACCAGCCGATTGGTTATATGACTCTGTGGTCTGTCTCTTCTGATGGATTTTAGAGGGTTATCGACCTCATAATGAAAAGCGACTAGCAAATTTCAGGAGCTATACTCGCAACCTTTATTGGAAAAGTGGTTATTGGTATAGGAGGAGCTAGAACCACTAAAGCCAAGATTGAAGGCCCGGATTCATATTCTAGAGCTCGACAATTCAACGACCAATATATATCCCTAGTAATACCTCAATCTGCTACTACTTTGCTTTCCAAATCTTTACGGATAGGGCTATGGCCTAAAGCTCCCGAAGCAAGTTGTGCATTCTCAGAATGTCGACAAGTAACGAGCACTAGTATGGGTAGGTTTTTCTTAGAAAAAAAATAGTAATCGCGAGTCAGGGCTACAGGAACACCCATTGACCTATCGAGGGGACCAAAAAGATCTGGACTCGCGGGGAATCGAACCCCGGACCACTCCCATGCTAAGGGAGTATTATACCACTAAACCACAAGCCCAGTTGATTGATTGGTTGTGGAGAATAGTGCACTAACAATCAGGACCACAGGAAATTTCCATTAAATCCCGGAACAATACCTAAACCGACACCCGATGGCACGTGATCTCCATGCGACATACACAGTACAACCAACAACCATACATATGTATAAAATGCCTGCACTCCACCACCTGAAGTGAGCTCGCGTAAAAAAAAAAAAATAGGTAGCTTCTTTTTGATTAAGCTTGTCATCCTGTGCAGGGGCCATGCTAATCTTCTCTGTATATTCCCAACTTGACCATATGCCCCGAAGGACAAGATATCTATGTGTATAGTTCAATATAACCTCCCTTTGTGGCAGAAACACACCGCCTCATTATTTGGGTAATAGGGTGGGTAGTTGTGACAGGAGCAGACCCCCGCCCTACGACTTGGCCAAAAAGAGTGCCAGAGTATCCGAAGATGCTAAAATCATACCTACTATACAGATATTATACATAGCTAATCATTATTTAAACCCCTTTGCTAACTAGATAGAACCTCTGCATCAGTATCTACGTATCATTTTCATTTTCTCAAAAATATGGACACTGGTTTCCACTTCGCCATTGACGCCGGCAAGATCAATGGTGCTGTTATCTGTGCCACTGATGCCGAAGGCCACTTCGTTTACAACGAGGCAATCGGAGAGCGCACTCTACTCTCAGGCGAGAAGAAACCACAGCAGCTTGACGACGTGCTATACCTAGCCTCAGCCACCAAATTGCTTACAACCATCGCCGCCCTGCAGTGCGTCGAAGACGGCCTACTAAGTCTAGAAGGCGACCTGTCTCCCATTGCTCCAGAGCTTGCTGCTAAAAATGTTCTTACCGGCTTTGTCGATGATGGAAGTCCTCAGTTCGACCCTCCAGCTCGCCCCATCACCCTCAAAATGCTGCTCACACACACCTCCGGCGCCTCCTACTACTTCCTGGACCCGATGCTCGCCAAATGGCGCACCCAATTTGGCAATCCCGAGAATGAAGACCGTCGTCTCGTCGAGGAGTTGTTCAACGACCCGCTCATCTTCCAGCCCGGCGCCGGCTGGATGTACGGGTCCAGTCTTGACTGGGCTGGCCGCGTGGTGGAGCGCGTCACCGGCGGCACGCTGTTGCAATTCATGCAGAGGCGTATCTTTGACCCGCTCCGTATATCTGATGCTCAGTTCTATCCTATTACCCGTGAGGACCTACGAGCCCGGCTCGTCGACCTCAACCCCAGTGACCCGGGTGCTCTTGGTCGTGCCGTGCTGGGCGGCGGCGGTGATATGAACTTGCACGGCCGTGGTGACTTTGGCGGTCATGGGTTGTTCCTGCCCGGCTTGGATTTTGTTAAGGTTCTGCGTTCGCTGCTGGCTAATGATGGTAAGTTGCTCAATGCTGCTACCGTCGACAATATGTTCCAACAACACCTTGCCCCGGGGCGGCAGCAAGTCACCAAGCTGCCCTTGCTGGTCCTATCGGACCCTCCTTCCGTGTTGGCACAGATCTGGAATCGAAGGTTGGCCACGGTCTAGGCGGTTTGCTGACGCTTGAGGATGTTGATGGCTGGTATGGCGAGCGGACGTTGACTTGGGGTGGGGGCTTGACGCTCGCTTGGTTCATTGATCGAAAGAATAACTTATGTGGTGTGGGAGCCATCCAAGCTGCGATGCCGGTCGATGGAGACTTGATGGCTGAGCTAAAGCAATCCTTCCGCCGTGATATTTACCGTAAATATACTGCGTGGAAGGACCAACAGTAGGCATAGTTGACGATGAAGAGGGGATGGAGTCTCGTTTCTCGCTTGGTGCACACATATATATAATGTGTTGAAATACGGGACATGTACATATCACTGTTCTTTCATGAAAGATGGGATCTACCATCTACGGTCACCTTGACCGATAATGAAGCTCGCCCCGGAGACACACTATACCAAGGTGGGTTTGATAACAGACCACAACAAAACTCAATGGCCTTTAAAAGAGTAATCGGGCAAATCTAAATTTCTATTGTACAAGCGACCAAATCAAGGCAGATCAAAAGGAATATTAAGGTAAAAAAACCAGAAAGATCACCACATGAAGCGCTGAGTCTTTCCAGGCTCCTGCGGCCACTCAAAGCCCTTGTACAGGAAGACGTATCCAGTGATCAAATTAATGATCAAGAACCAGGCCGTCTCAACGAACTTTGGTAAGTTGATAATGAGGTCAGAGCGGCGCTTAGCTTCCTCTGTGCGGGGGCGAGTCTCTCGGTCCCTGAGTAGACATGGCAGAGGAGGAAGATGCACACGCCACATAACCCACGGAATGATGAAGTAGCGGGGTTCGACAAGCGGTGCTGTGATGAGAGATAGGGATGTAGCGACCAGCCAAACAAGGACGAAGCTAACGCGCGGTGCCTCCAGTAGTTCTCTCTGTCGCGTGAAGATGTGTTCCTGGACCCTAGCCAGGACTGTGGGATCATTTGGATCGGTAATTTCTGCTGGTAGCTTAGTTAGATCAGTGTCTTTGGTCTCTGTTGGTCGATCAGCCTTCTTGGCATTCTTGTTATTGGGCCGGTTGGGCTTCTTAGTTCCCTTTGGTGGCTGTTGGTGCGCCTCTAAAGGCTTGCGTACAGTGCGTGTAGAAGAGGTAGTGGGTTTGGGCTCTTGAGCCACTGGAGTGGGAGCCGGAGGAGCCGGAGCTGGAGCCGGAGGTGCAGCTGGGGCAGATTTCTGAATTCTCAGGGTTCTGGGCGGACGTTGGATGGTGGTAAATCCAAAGGCGGAGATCACGACCCATCCGCAGAGGAAATAGACTGGCACTGCAGCATACTTCACTGCTGGGTGGAGCAGAAGAATGCGGAACACATAGAACACATAGTGCCGGTTATCAGCAAGGGTGAAGGGGTGCACAATGGTGTTGAAGTGGACCACGGCAAGCATAAGCGCGATCATAATCAGGGCTGCCCCGAGTTTGGGGTATTTCCTCTGTTTGGGCGGGAAGCCGAGGTTCAAATATTTAGGCAGTGGCTTGGGGGCGAGAATATTTATCAGAGGAATGACGAAAAGAGGCCACGAGAAGAAGGTGATATACGGCCAGATGTAGAGCATCTGAGCTAGGTGAATACCCGCGGTATGGAACTCCTTGTGGCCTATTGAATAGCAGCTGTCAGTCAAAGAATCGCATTTGATGTAATGAACAAGTCATCCTTACCCAGGACGACTCCGTTGTTCCAAAGTACAAAAGCACCAAATGCCGCAAGGACGATGATGTGGGGAATGAGAGAAACGAGGAGAGAGAAAGGCTGCTTCAGCCCGACAGTTGCAAGTGAAATGGCGGTCTTCAGGTAATCTATATCTCAGGTTAGAATGGTCTGCTACTTACTTCATATTCTATATTCGGCGGCTCAACTTACCTTCCAAGGAGGCCTCCGATACGAGAGGATCATACACTTCATTCTGCAGGCCTTGCTTCACGATGGTTGACACTTTCGATGACATACAGGGTGTGGCAGACTTTCGAATCTTGCGGACCACCTGAAGTCCACCGAGGAAAACCGAGACCCAGAAGATATTGGTTTGTCGGAAACCTAGTGCAGCCAGCGCGAAAGCCAAGAATCCCAATGTCTCCAAAACCACGTTGCGAGGCGCTTTGTTCGTGTCTTTTCCAAGATCTCTTTGCTGGTCCCTCTCTGCGTCTCTCTTCAGGTCCCAATTATACGCCTCCACGACAACCAGCAATGCAAGAACGTCGGTGTAGTAGAGGCCAGAGAAGAAGAACAGCGGGGGGAACAAGCAGATGTTCAGCACGGTATGAGACACGTTCGCTCCCAATGGCCGAGTATTTGTTGTTTTCTGTAGGGTATCAAGCAGCTTTTGCAGTCTCCAGGGGAAAACAACTGTTGTCGCACCAACGTTCGTCATGCGCAGGACATTCGGGGTGAGCTTTGTCGGGGATCCACGTAGCAGCAACACGCCAGCGAAGACGATGTATGAGCACAAATACAGGCCCGGTGGTGTTGTAAGCTTCGGATCCCATTGTGTCCACTTATGCGACCAGTATGCTTGTGCTTGCGGGACATGAAAGACTTCGTCGAGGTAAGGTTCTGGGACAGCTTTGTTGACCAGACTCACCCAGAGAGGAATCAAGACCAAGCAAAATGGAACCAACCATCGAGCACTCCGACTGCGATCTGATTCCGGGGGATTGGCCATGCTGTCTAAATAATCATCCGCAGCAACCAAGTAAAGTTGCCAAGATGCTCTGCAGTTCGTCGGCCTCCGAGTGTCAGTTGGAAGTTGCGGAGCTCGACCGATGCAAACGTTTCAAACGTTTCGAACGTTTCGAAGTCACCATCTCGACGCGAGTTGAAAGAAGACATTTAATAAAATTCAATTGAGAATTTCAAAAGCAGAGACCCGGTCATCAAATAAGGAGGAAAAAAGCGAAACGAAAAGAACACAAAGCAAACGGTCAAGACCACGATCAAGACGACCTACATCATCCCAAGGAAAACGATGAGATCGCGACTCTTATAACAATTCAAATCGCCTTTATCTTCCTATTCACACCCTCAATGGCTTTCCCTCTTCCTCGGGGCGTCACGGCGTCAGAGATCGCCTTCCTGGCGGAGATGGAAACAGTGACGATTGTGCCTCGCCAGCGTCTAGAAGGCCTCGAACTACTAGGAGTGAATGCGCCTCCGAACTGCTTCATCTGAACTTCCCCCAAAGCTAACCATCCCTAGGGCCCCATTGAACCTCTCGTCCCACCCCGACGCGCCTCCCTCCCTCTTTGGCTCGCCCTTCTCCTCAAACGTCAACGCCGCGCAAACATCATCCCACCAACATGGCTACACCCAGAGCCATTATCCCTCATCCTCGAAGTTGAGTCCCAGCACCAAGACTACAAAAACGCTTTCTCCCCACCTCCTCCCCTGCCTGGTCAACCTAGCATTTTGGACCGCGATGCGCTGCCGTCTGCTCGGCCGCAGTATACACCAGATGGTAATCGGTACTACCCCGCGCCGCCTTTCCTACTTCAAAACACAGCTGAGACCGTGACGTCTTCGCGGGATCCGCCCTCACTACCATTCCACTGGGTTGAGGTCGGGAATATGCTGCTTGACACCGCGAGCGATGATCTCGTGGACCCGGATCAGATACGGAGACTGCTGAAGGACCTGCGCGAAGTGCGCATGGCCAAAATGAGGTCAGGGATTGATGTGCTGGACGCTGCGGCGACTGGTGGTGGTGGTGTTGCTTTGACGGGTGTCGGTTCTATGGAGCTGGGAGAGGAGCGAGGGTTTGTTACTGGCGTGGTGGATGGTCTTCGGTATGTTTGATCTGCTTTTCGGATACTTGCATACCCGCATATATGGGGACTTTTTTTTACTAACTGGCTCATAGGAGAATTGGGTCCTCCAAGGAACAGGCTCGGCGTGAACAGATGGCTGAGCAGAGAGCAAACGGTGGCTACGATGGGACCCACGACGATGACGAAGAAGATTACATGGAGTTCTAAGCATTTGCGACATTTTTTTTTTGCCTGCTTTGGGGGTATCTTTCATTCGGAGTTATTCGGTGCATATGTGACGTAGACCAATGCCCACAACGACTTTCATGTATATAATCCAATATACCCTCCGGATCCAATGACCAACGGTTATAATCGAAACTGTTCCAATTTAACTAACACCATACAGCATGCGAACGCTTTAATACAGGAATGATCTCGCAAAATAAAACCGAAAGAATGGAGAGGGTATATCGGCGGCTTCCAGGAAAGACTGGTGCCGGGTTTGACCGGGTTTATCGACGTCAAAAGCAGTGTACAGAAAGTCATGTTGTCGACAGGGGAGCATGACAATTCTCATATTATTGGAAATTGCCCTGGTTCTTTTGCATCATCTTCCTCCGCGCTGCCAAGATCATATCATCCCGGCGCTTTTGCAGTATCCGCTGGCGCTCTTCCTTATTCTGAGACCAGGAGGACTTGGAAGGGGTTTCGGTTTGTGACTCTGTAGGAGGGCTGTCGGCCTTTGCACTCAGATTATACCGAGATATTAAGTCCTGTGTGTCCGCTTTGGATACAGATGTGGCCGCGGCGGTCTGTCTCGGCGGGATGTTGGTGGGGGGGACTGCGACCTGTGGGTGGAAGGAAGGAGGAGGCTAAGAGAACAGATTAGCCAATGCTCTCATAACAGTTTGAAGTTCATGTTTAGAGCATGCAACCAAGTTGCCTTGTCTTGGAGAAGACCAAGGCGGGGAAAATTAATGACAGCATCAGCGTAGCACATACCGTTTCCAGGCCTCGTCCAGTCAAAACCCTCTCTGTAGTTGCGGCAACGCTTCCCCCATTACGTTGCAGATCCCACATTATATCCCGAGTGCTTAGTTGAGGGAACATCTGCGCGATCTGTTCCACCTGCGCCGGATCGACAACATTGCCACGCCCCCGACCTCGGCTTCCTCCTGCGGAGCTTTCATCGCGGTTAAAGAACCATCGGAACACAAAGTATGATACAACCGCTAGAGTGAGCAGTGACGGTATGTTCAGCGAAGATTCGTCGTCTGTCATCTTGTGTTGGCGAAGCGAAAGTTGAGTCAGGCGTTCAGAGTCCCCGACGTTGGTATCTGGCTGTAACGGCGCTGAGAAAGGCAAGACGTTGATTTGAATACGATTTAATATAAATGATTCCCAGGTGAGGTACTTAGGTATTGGCGCAATGAGGGGGGTGATCAATGAAATCGCAATGCATGTTGGAAGGTGGCACGGGGGGGGTGAGGTCGAGAATCGGGCACGTGCCGGGTATCGGAGTTTCCGAGTTTAGTAGTTTGTCTTTTGTCTTCAACCTATGTTGTGGACTTATTGTATACTTATATTGTACATATGTAGTCTTAGTCTTATACATCGATAGACATACTAGAAGTCTAACGGTGGGATCTTCCAAGTAGGAGCCAAACTATTATACTCGTATCAGTCGGGAGTAAAAAAAGTGGGTAGAGGGATGACCCGCTATGATGAAGCCTTCCCTGCGTCGGCGAAGAGACTGCAAAGTCGATAATAGTGTAGTATCGGATGGCGAAATCAGAGGTGAGGAGGAGTAGGTTTAATTTGAGGTTATTGGTATATATAATCAAATGTGTTCTAGAAGGTTATACTATAGCAAAGTACCGTACGGAGCAACGGCTCATGATCGTAGAACAGAGTAATGCTTTCATTGAATATACATCAATATACAGCGCCCTTCTCATTCGAGCAAGGTTTCGGGATTCGACAGGGCATCGGGTTAATCGGATCCAATATTTGCTCTTTACTGGAGTTGACGAGAATATGAACAAGAGGAAGATCTACAATACTTCGTGAATCTTCTGACATTGTTCTACGTTTATTACTGTCAGTTTTATGATCTCGTAACTTAGTTTCTTCATCTCTGCAATCTAAGATACTGATCTCATATTACACTATATATCTCGACGTCCACGTAGACTCTCTTCTTGATAATTACCCTACAGAAATCAGATGAGTAAACAGAAAACCCTAGACTCTAGACCTCATCCAATTGAACTAATCCTATTTGTGCTGTCTTATTTTGATTTCCCTGATTCCGCTCATTGTAGTGGGAGATGCTGCACACTACCTACGTAGCCCATCAGATAATATGCAATTCTTACCTGTTGTTCGTCTCTTTTCAGTGCTATATAAGAATGATATAAACTCGTGATAAATCGTTACTATAGTATGTGGGAGAGTAGAAGAAGATAATTACATAGAAATAGAACTATAACATAAGGTCTATTATAGATGATGGCATATATAGTGGCCTACTAGAAATGATGAACGATCCACTGAGATTAATGTCCACAATAGCACGGGCACACTGGAAATGAATTCAAGACAAAAGAGAATCCCTATGTTGTATGTTGTAAACACTATACGGAGAACTAGGGCCAACAAGCTAGTGCTAAAGGGCGCTAAAGGGCACTACCGTGGGGCCGACATATGTTGTAAGAACGATCACTAGCCTCATGTAGGGAAATCTTCACTTAGACCAATTGGGACTACACCAACGCTAATAATTAACTACCCTTATCTACTGAGTATATATATCTCTAGGTAATACTTTTCTAGATTGGCGTCTCCGGTGGGCTTGAATGTAGGCGACCCTACGGAGTATAAAACACAGGAACTACTAATACTATATCGACAGAACTGCTAGCTATAGCGCTAGATCCTTGGGCTGAAGTAGTGTGTAACTTCCTCTAGCGGCCTTTTTCTTTTATCTTTGTTTTATGAAATTTGGATTTATTTTGTGTGGTGCACATAAAGTCTAGGCATAGCAGTTCCGCACTACGCTTAATGAGTACAGCAGATTGTCGACATATAGATGGCTAGTCTTTGTGGACCCTATCGCATCAATAACGTCTTATGATTTGATCTGCTTCGCTAGGAAATTAAGGAGATTCAGGACCAATCCCAGTTGACTCAGTAGCATCAGTAGGTGAATCGTAAGGAAGCAACGCACTAAGGTGGCTTTTCTCGGCCGCTTCTTGTGCGCGTTGGTAATCACGCCGAAGGTCTTCACGTAGACGCCGCGCCTCCGCAGTAGACATCGGCGACCAGTTTGTCTGCTGTATCACAAGATGCACCAATTCCGGAGGCAAACGGGTGGCCAAGTTCGATACATGCCGCGCTGCGGTAGCCCATCAGTCATGCTGCTACGGGAGCACATTTTTGCGTCGAACAAATTTGATAATGAGGGTCAACCAACCAGAGCCTAATAACAGTCAAGTGCCCAGGCTGATGTGGATTCGCTAGGCTAAGTGGCTCCTCTTTTGAACAAAGGGTATTAGGCCAACTCAGAAGACGACCCTCAATCATCGGAACAGAGCCGAAGGTGTGCACTCCCAGGGGAGGGGTTTCCTCGAATGGTTCCTAGTAATCAACATCCAAAACTGCTGACATTGCGTCTGGCTCCTTACATTCGAACTCGCTCGCATGCACCTTGTCTTCATGCTGGAACACCACCCGAGTCTGCATGATGTTTTCCGCTTCCACCACATACATGGTTGTAGCGGCGTGCTTAGTGTTTTACTCAGTGAGCAAAGAGCAGCAAAAGTGAGCACTTCAGCGGAAAGGGAAAGCTATGTCAGGCGGCCTAAAATCCGGTGTATATGTATACTTATGTAGAAATTGAAGTAGTCTTTATCATGCATAATTCATAAGACAGAGACCCATTCCCATCCAAAGACAACCAAACACCAAAGGCCAGACATAATAATCTCACACCACCGGACCAACCAAGAAAGAAACTATAGACAACCAAGCTCATGTACATGTTTATTTCAAATCCGCAGGAGTCAACGCCTGAACAATACTGGTACCCTCGCTGAACCGTGTGCGGAAAATGCGGTTGGCATTTTGGAACATGCCATCCTTCAACGAGACAACGATGAACTGAGATCCCTTGAAACGGGTCTTGATCAGTCGACCAATGTTTTGCGTATGTGACAGATCTAGCGCAGCATCAACCTCGTCCAGAATGTACATTGGCGCGGGCTTGAACTGCAAGAGCGCCATGATCAATGAGAGAGCAATGAGCGAACGTTGGCCACCACTCAGTTCTGTCAGACTCTGTTTCCAGACCTTGCCCAGGGACACCTTCACCTCGAGACCATCTGTGATGTCTTTGCCCTCAGGAGGGTCGAGTTTGGCAAAACTTCCCGGTAGGAGCTCGTTGAAGATCTGTCCAAAGTCGCCATTCACCTTGACCCACGTCTTGTGAAGAGCTTCTTTTTTGTATTCATTCAGGTTCATGATAGTCTCCTCGATCTTTCGCTTGTCACGGATGACCGTCTTCATCATGTTTTTCAGAGCAGCCTCCTTCTTCTCGACGCTGTCAATCATGTTCATGACCTTCGGGTTGATCTTCTTTTTCATGCCTTGAGATCGCTCTGTCAAGTTACGTAGAGTAGACTTGCACTCGGCAATGTTCTGGTTCTGGAAATTGTAGGGAGTGTTGGCGCGTCCGAAGTTTTCTTTCTCGTCCGCAATCCACTCATGTTCCTGTTCCATGTGTGCCACGGCCTGGCTAGCGGTGTGCTGATCCTTTTGGAGCTTTTCGAGCTGATGGCCGAGCTTCTGCGCCTCTAGTCCATCCTCGGTGATCTGAGAGGACTTGTTCTTCATGGCTTGTTCTAACTCCCGCAATTCATCGTCAAAGCCAGTCAGTTTGGCCCTCTCATCATCAAGCTGAGCCTGTGCGATGTCATGGGCATCCTAGAATTGCTGGTTAAATAATTATTGAGTAGTCTTGGAATGGCATCAATACCTTCAGCCGCGCTTGCTCCCGTTTCTGTGATTCAATTTCTTCCACTTGGGCACTGAGAGTGTTGTCTGACTCAATCAATTGCTCTTCAGCCGCGGATAAGTCGCTTCCAACTTGCTCAGAGTCTAATCTGGACGTCTGCAATTCCTTCTGCAGCTCTTTCACTGAGCTAGAATTTTTGATGTAGCTCTTCTTGACCTTATCGAGTGTTGTCTGTAGTTCCTCCAACTTGCTATCTTTGTTGTTGCTGAATTCACTCATGTCTTTCTCAATTCGCTTGATATCTTTGGATGCCTCGGCCTGGCGAGACTTAGCGTCGGCAATATCTTTCTTGAGTTGTTCAATGTTTGCTCTCATCTCTTCAACAGCTTGGATGATCTATTTCAGGTCAATTGGGAACTGCGGGGAAAGGATTAGCAGAAAGACATACTGAAGACGAAGAATTGCTGTTAATTTGCTCCTCCGTCAGCTTAATCTCGTGGTTCTTGAGATCTAGATTTTGTTTGATAGAGCGAACGGAATCGAGCTTCTTCTTTTCCCTCTTCATGTGATCTTCCAGGGTTGCGAGCTGTCGTTCTTTGCTCCGCAACTCCTTGGTAATATCATTTAGCTTTTGCAAAGTAACGAGAACACCGCTTGAATTAGGGGAGCTTCCACCGGAAAGTGTTCCGGACGGATCATACACATCTCCCTCCAGCGTAACACTCTTCATCCGAACTGAAGGATCAAAGGTTACCCTCTTAGCTGTGTCGGCATCCTGGCAGATAAGGGTGTTGCCGAAGACATAGTTCATCGCCGCCAAAACTTCCTCATCATACCCAACCAAGGATAGAGCGAGGTCAACCTTTCCAGGGGCGAGGTTCTGTGCAGCTCCTATCTTTTCTGCGGAGGCCTTGAAGGCAGAAATCTTATTAAGGGGGATGATAGTCACTCGCTTGCGCAGCTTGCCTTTCTGAAGCAGCTGAGTGCCGGTCTCCGCGCTGTCCACGACCACATTGTAAAGACGACCACCGGCGCAGATCTCCAGAGCAGTCGCAGCTAGAACCTGATCTTTATTGAGGGTGAAAAGTTGAGCAACCAAACCCTTGACCTTGGAGCGGTCAAAGTTGGGATGAGGGTCGGCGTAGTTGAAATCGATGTTCGCTGCCTGCCGCTTGAGCCCGTCAGCCCGCTGGCGGAGATCGCGAATATCCCGTTGAAGCTCAGTCTGCTGCTGGTATATCTGCTCCTCCTTCCCAGGCTCAAAACCAAGCCGAGTCAGCTCGGACTCCAGCTTGTTTGCTTGCAACTTCAACCCTTCGAGATCACGCAAAAGCCCCAAGTTCTGCTCCTTTGCCTTCTTTGCGCGAGGCTCCTCTTCTTTGATTCGCTTCTCAAGGTGGTTGATTTTGAGCTTTCCTTGCTCTTGTTCTGTGGCGGCATTGCTTGCGCGATTACGAGCATCCTGCAATTGACCTTGGTAACCGCTCTCTTGGCCCTCCTTTGAAGCGACACCGGTCTGCAACGTCTGAAGCAGTTCCTCCTTTTGCTCTACTTCCACATTTTGTGCGTCTAACTGGGCCTTGGCGGTGTCATACTGGGCCTGTAGCTTCTCGTAGATCTTGCGTTTCTCCTTCAGGACTTTCTCAAGATCGGTGACGGTCTTTTTAATAGTCTGTCGTTTCTCTTTCTCTTCTTCCATGCTTGCATTCTTCAGATCGAAGACCGTAGCAAGCCGGACCAACTCGTGCGAGTAGTTCTTGACCTCATCTTCAAGCCCTTGGAATTTGCCGCCTTTGCGGAGTTCCTTGTCACGAGCTGCACGCACCCGCTTCACGTCCTCCTCTAAATGAGCAATTTCACTTTTGAGTTTGTGCGCGTTATCTTCGAGTGCTTGCACTTTGTTACGTTTGTTTTCGCACTCTTCGCCTGCAACTCTCAGCCGCTCGCCGCCACGAACATAGTCATGGGCAACAACAAGCCGGGTCAAGCGCTCGAGATCGTTCTGCGTCTGCTGAAAGTCGAGGAAGGCTCGCTTCTCCGACCGCAGCTTCTCCAACTTAGGTTCAATTTCTTCCTTCAGCAGCTCTTCGATCTCGCGCAGCTTCAGCTCTTTCTTTCCCATTGTCCTGTTTGCCTTTTCTCTTCGGTCCTCAAACATTCGTGTACCAGCTGCCTCCTCGATCATCGACAGAATTTCGACCGATTTCATGTTCAGGACTTTTGTAATGCGACCTTGCATAATGAGGAAGTTGGGGTTGTTGATGTTCAGCTGGACACTCTGGAACAGGTTCTGAACAGTCTGCTGTTGCGCGCGGTGGCCGTTGATCAGATATTTGCTTGTACCGCCTAGCACAATCTGTCGAGTGACGGAGATATTCGCATATTCTTCGAATCCGATCGGCGACTTCGCGGTATCCCGGTTGTCGAAAACGATTGTAACACTGGCTTTCGTGACACCAGCTTGGCCGCGCTTGTAGATAAGATCCTGGAGATTTTGCGCGCGGACTGTGGTCATGTTGGTGATACCAAGCACGAAGCAAATGGCATCGAGAATGTTGGATTTACCACTGCCGTTCAGGCCGGTGATCGAGTTGAAGGCTTCGTCCCTATGTTGCGCGATTAGTAAACCTCCTATCACTCCCAGGCTAGCCCGGAGCCATGATCTGATTCATGCTCAGATGCGGAGGATTGCATACCATCCCGAGATCACCGTACGCACAGCGTACGATTTGAAGCCCTGACGACCTAGTTAGCGCAGTGAATAGCGATGAAATAATGTTGAGGCTCACATCTATGACAATTTCCGTAATCCTCATGGTTGCGACTCCGAAACGGCGTTCTGCTCGCTAGCAGAGTGCATAGGTCGGCCAGATGGGAAGTGGAGGGGATTGATTGTTTTGCTGCAGCCGCTGTTGATGGTTTGCCCGTTTGGGTCTGGCGTCGTTTTGCTGATGTCAGCGCGGGGGCTTTGTTCTCACGTGATATCGAAGTATGAAAAAGTGGCACTCAGCGACTTGAGATGGTGGAATCTCTCTGTGCGCTAGAATTTGTGTATTGGCTGATATTGGAAGCTTATATTTGTAGGTTTGTCGAGAAATGTCTGTGAAGAACTTTTCCGTTTTTATTTTAATTCTTCAGGGCTCCTCTTTTACCCCTTCATCCACAATGATCACGATGTACTTAAAAGGGAACCTTGGAAGTCCAACTGCATAAAAGCCTCAGCCTACCAATAATTACCATTTATAGCAATAAAATACTGTGTCTGAGTGGGTTTGAGTTCTATATGCCCAAATGAGGCAACTGAAATCCACTCTCGGAGACATTCTCGGACACTTTCTATATCATACAACACTTGATAGTACCATGTGGTATATAACACGAAGCAAATTATGAATAACGCAAATCTATTTAAAGGGCGGTTTAGACCAGGTACGAATATTCATCTTTCCATGATCTCGACTTTGCATAACATCACTTAAATTTCCAATCTAAACAGACATATTCATCCATCAACTTCAATCACCACAATACCCAACTACCTTACAGCTTTACCTACCATGGCTGACAAAGTCGACCTCGAGGCTCTCTTCAAGAGTGAATTCTATGCTAGCTCATTCAAACGCGGGGAGATGGTCACCCGCTCATTCGCTGAAATGCTAGTTGACCAGAGCAAGGTGGCCACCGAGTCCAAGGCCAATCCCGATAAGCCTCTGGTGATTCTTGACAATGCCTGTGGCACTGGTGTCATTTCTAGCTCCCTCAATGACAAGCTTGACGAAACTGCTAAGAAGATGTGGAAGTTGACCTGTGGAGACATCTCGTCGGTAATGCTCGAGCGCACTATGCACCGTATGCAACAAGAGGGCTGGCAGAATGCGGAGACCAAGATTGTGGATGCGCAGAAGCCTGAGCTGGCTAGCGCTCAATTCTCCCACATCTTCACTGCGTTCGGTGAGTTGTTTTGTGGAGGCACTCTGATCTGGTTTGACTGTGGCTAACTACTGGGTTCTTTCTATATAGCCTATATGGCGCTCCCTGAGTCTGTTAAGGCTCTTGATGGTAAGGATATCATTGCTTCCCTCCGTATTATATCCAAGGCTAATAGAGATTACTATTAGAAACTGTCCGAATGCTGCAACCCGGCGGAACTATTGCTTTCTCAACTTGGATCGAGCGTGAGTATCGGAACTATCTCTTAGACAACAAATTTACTGACATGAGAACAGCCGGCTGGATCGCCATCGCCCGAGCAGCAATTGAAAGAATGCCAGGCAACCTACCTTTCCCTAAGCCCCAAGAATTCATGGCAGTCATGACCGATGGGAAATGGCACTCGAAGCCTTGGATCGAGTCCCAGCTCAAGGAGCGTAGGTTTCAGGACATTGATGTCCGGCCAACAACAATAGAACTGACCCTCACATGCCCCATTTTCTTGGAGATGACTATGTTGGTGCTTCCCATGATAATGAAGTCCTTCTGGACTGAGAAGCAACAGGAGGAGAACAAGGATAAGGTTCGTCCAGCGATGGAGGAGTACTTGGAAGACACTTACGGGGATGGGAACATCAACACCGATTGGGTGGCTATTTTATCCACTGCGCGCAAGTTTTGCTAGACAGAGAATTCATTCAGGTGGCGTCCTATGGATGAAGGGGCCATAGCAATTGATAGCATTTTTACAGAATTGTGACAAGATTATCCAGGTCATTGATTTTCAAATATTGTATCCTGGTTTCCCACATAGTCCGTTTAAAACCAAAGAAATCAACACGCCTTGTTCCCGAAGGCTAATGTACTATCGGCCATCCCAGAGCAATATAACACAGACCAGTGAACCGAACGCCATGGTTGATAGTTTGTACTCTGCGTGCGCCTAGGTCGTATCAACTTCAAATCATGAGGCATGATGCACCACACCAGGTGGACGGGCACCGCCTCGGCTAGGATCCAACCGGTTATCCAAATCTTCATATCGAAGGATGAATTCACGCTGCGATCACAGTTAGCTTAACCAATTCTTTAAATCCGAACAAGGGATGAAAGTTACTTACTCGGACCTTCTTCCAGGCAGAGGAATCCCACAGAAGATACACGCCGCGTTCCGTCACACCACGTTCCACATCAACAGGTCCGGGATATGTCTCATCACGAGTTAGCCAGCATCGTTCAAGCTTGTGGTACCGCCATTTACGGCCCATCAATTCCTCGGCCACCAGTTCCTGCATAATATCCCGAGGCATACTGTAGAAGATGAAGAAGAGGGTTTCATCGCTGAACCCAGGGATGCGAGACTGGAGGGGTTGGATATTGGCGACATTATAGCAACCCGGCAAAGAGAAGTCTTGTTCCAGAGGGACTGCTGACATTGATGACACAAATGGTGAAGCAAACGATGTGTGCAAAGGCCTGTACAGAGAAGCATATTAGTATATGTCGATGGCATGTGAACAAAGGAACTCATACTCCGCCTGATTTAAATCCAATCCTAGTGTCATCAGATCTTGGCCAACGGCGAGACTTGCAACATCAGGACTCTCGCTATGGATCATGCGCAGCAGACCCGCTAACCCAAACCTGTCAAGTTCACTCATCTGTGCGAGGGGAGGTTGCTCAGTGCTTTGAGGCGCACTAGAGACATCTTGTCCTTCGCTATTTTCTGGCTGCCTTTGCTGTAGCTGTTGTGGATCGCTAAAGTTACGCTGGCCTGAAAGCACACCGTTAGTCAAGTCCTGTTGTAAAGTCAGTGCTGCCTAAAAAGTGATTATGATTACAGGGACCTACGTCTTTCTCTTGTCCCAAAATGCCATTAGGCACTTGGCTCACTGGTGACCGCGGTGCCCCCAGACCAGCTCCATAGCCCCCAAATCCTGCACCTTGCATCAACGAACCAGTTCGACCAAGAGGGAGCTCAGCAGCATTGCGACCCAAAGGGGGAAACTCTTCAATATTGCCTGGCTGGGGCTGGCCACCCGCACCGAGTTGGCTACTGATACCCTGGCCACCATTTCTAAAGTCATCAAGTCGATTGGCAAACTGCGAACCCGAAGGAAACATGTCATCATGCGGTGGTTGGGATTGTTGTGGTGTGGGAAGACCTTGGGGTTGGGAGGAACGGGAGGGGGTTTGCGATGGCTGAGGGAGCTGTTGTCTTTGGACAGGTGTTTGCTGAGCAGCGCGTTGACTTGCGTTGGCCCACATTAGCTGACCGGGAGTTTGTGACTGTGATTGCTGTGATGCTCCTGATAGCGAAGGAAACTCCCTGAAATCACCGACTTCGTCAGTTCGGAGACAAATTGGAGGGCCTAAAGATACAGGAGGAGACCACCGCAGACCATAGCAAAAGAGTACTTACGAGAGATCAAGTGGCGCCGCAGATTGAGATCCTCCAAGGCTTTGCGCAAAACTTCCCATGGTCCCCATTGTACGCTGCTGATTGCCCGGTAGGCCAGATGTTCCACTGACAGGTAGATTAAAGCTCCAATTCGCACCGGCGCCTGTTCATACTCTCATGTTAGCATCCCTTCATAAGATTAATATTGGGTGTTCAGAAAGTATGACTCGAGGCAATCGCACCCAGTTTCCCGTTTGAGAATCGTGCGGAGGCTAATGGTGCAGTTCGAGCTTGTACTTGATGTTGCGTGGGGAATCCGGACATGCCTCTCAGCGGCTGCGGGCCAGGTCCTGACACAAGCGTGACAAGTCAGCACGATCGTCGCACCAAGAGCTGCTCAGATCAACACCACAGGAATGTGAGGGCATGTCCTTGCGAATGTCTCGGTCGCAAATGTAAAACCATCTGCACCAAGGCTTGTCATTGGATTCCCCAGGCTTTCACAGTTCTCGACAACTCTCACTATAAGTAAGAGTATAACCCAGCACAAAAGCAAGTCCGACTATATCAAGTAGGCCGCGGAGGTAGGTGAAAGATAAGAAAGACACAAGGGTTCACGAAGGCATTGAATGAAAATGACGAACCTGGCCTATTCATAGTCGATATTTCTCGAGAAGAAGGTAATTTCCGATATCCCGGGATATGTCGAGAAGTCAGAAAAGAGGACTGGCCGAGTAATAGACCGAAGGTGAACCTGTGGAGGGGAGAGCAATCCACAAAGGCCGCTTGGTCACGCTTGATGAGGCACTTCTCCGCCGAGTAGTCGATTGGGTGATTAGACGCGCGGGTGCAAATGCACAGGCCAAGTCCGCGATTAACCGCGGTGGAAGATGTAAGAAGTAAAGATAAAAGCTATCTTTAAGGATAGGTATTTGAGATTGTCGATTGCTGAATTAAAAGACGAAATTAAAAGAAACAGGATGACTTGAAAAAAGAGATGTGAAGAACCCGATGAACCCGAGGCTAGTAGCATCCCAGCTGGTCTTGAGTTTGTCCTTGCACGTGACCAGCCTTGCCGCCTTCACGAAAAGAAAGGCCATCAATCTCCGACTCCGACCATCCTGGGGAAAGCAATCACAATCATGCAGCAGGTTCCACGCATTGCTAGCCGCCTGAGAGGGCTGGCTATGGCTGAATTGCCCCCTACCTACCTCGCGCCATCACTTCACCCTTCTGTGACCCTGTCAGCCATCCAGTCTTCCAGCTTTTCTTCAACTGCCTCCGTCGGCGCCAACCCTCGACGCGACAAGAGCAAAAACCGTGGTGTATCGGCCATCAATCGAACCGGTCCCCGAACCCCATTCGCCGTGTCAAGATGGCCATTGCCTAAACCTGTGTCGCCAAAAGATATACAGCCGCGTGAAACAAACCCCAACCATGGACTCTGGGCCTTCTTCCCCCCTAACCGGGAAGCATTGCCTACCCCAGCTTATGACAACACTCATGGTTAGTTTGACTGATCTCCAATCGACAGAATATACCCTACCTTCTCAGAGCAATGCTGACGTTGGCAATCTAGGTCGTCAGTGGGGTATCCAGGAACTCCGCGAAAGGAGCTGGGAGGACCTCCACGGTCTGTGGCATGTATGCGTCCGGGAACGAAACCGCATTGCAACGTCGGATTTTGAGAGAGAGAGAATTCAGGCTGGTTACGGTGGATTCGAATCTCAGGAACGGGACAAGGTGGTGAGTTTTCTTCCCCGGCTACAAGCCGTCTCGTTCATTTATATATCTTGGAAAGCTGCATGGAGACTCTTCCTTCGTTACTTCCGAGGCGACCATCAATTGGTTAGAATTGTCTAGACCCAGCTGACCCATTTGATCATTTTAGATTCGAGGCACCATGAAGAACATCAAGCACGTTCTACGTGAACGCTGGTATGCTTGGGAGGACGCCTCACGAATGTACAAGCGTGGATACCGTCCTGAGAACTTTTACGGGCTCGATGACGTTGAGATCAAGCAGGAGGGCAATGGGGCAGACCAAGGCAAGGAACAATAAGCGTGAAAAGAGGCTTTGGACACAGCCGGTCGAGGGAGACTTATGCCGAGTCTCCAAGGGTCAATTAAGTATGTAACATTAGCTTTTCGAGGTGATTTTAGTAGTGCGCATGTCAAATTATATATAGGATATATGAGAGATGGTTCATCATCAGATACTGCAAACCTCCTTTAATTTATCCCTGCACCTAAGAATATCGGGAACTGAGCATATTTACCCCTGAGATAAAATAATCCAACCATATACGCATTCAGGGGTTCATTGAAGCCCAATTATCCCATGTCATTAATATCGTGAGGTAACTCACTAGTGGCGGATCCGTCAAATAGTTCCCCTTTCTTACCGCTTCGTTGATCCGCGGGGAGATAGTTAACCTTCTTTCTTCTCCTCATTTTCTTGAATCTCTTTTCTATCTTTCTATTTCTCTACCCCTAGTATCTTCCATATTCATTATGGACGAGATTGCCCCAGAGTATGATGTTGTGGTGCTCGGCACTGGTATGTTGCTACCCCGCCATCCCCCCCCCCCAAAACGCCAACAACTGACCAATTTCTTCCAGGTCTGACCGAGTGTGTTTTGTCTGGGTAGGTTTTTGAGCTTGGATTTGGATGATTTCATTGTTTTCTCACTGTTTTCGACTACAGTGTTCTCAGTGTCAAGGGCAACAAGGTCCTTCACATCGATCGCAATGATCACTATGGAGGGTAAGTCGGAGAAGCTCACGATGACGGCACCAAGACCAAAATAGCTAACAATAGCCACAGAGAAGCAGCTTCCGTCAATATCGAAGCAGTATGTGCACTGATTACTTCCAAACCTACCCTATTGTTGACACACTTTGCAGCTATTCAAGAAATACGGCAACGTCGCCCCCGGCGAGGAGCCATGGAAGAAATACGGGAGGGTCAATGACTGGAACATCGATTTGGTCCCCAAGCTGCTCATGTCCAATGGAGAGTTGACCAACATTTTGGTGTCCACGGACGTTACCCGGTACCTTGAGTTCAAGCAGATTGCTGGCAGCTATGTCCAGCAGGGTAAGGGTCTCAAGGCGACCGTGGCCAAGGTGCCTTCGGATGCTGCTGAAGCTCTGCGCTCATCGCTCATGGGCTTGTTCGAGAAGCGACGTGCCAAGAAGTTCCTCGAGTGGGTTGGTGATTTCAAAGAGGATGACCCAGCGAGTCACCAGGGTGAGTACTGTTTTAACCTGGGTCAGTTCAGGGGTTCAAAGTGGATAGCTAATAGAGACCAGGATTGGATATCCACGCGTGCACGATGAAGGATGTTTACGACAAGTTTGGCCTTGAGGATAACACTCGCGATTTCGTCGGTCACTCCATGGCTTTGTACCCCTCCGACGAATATATCAATCAGAACGGCGCCGCCGTTGAAACCATTCACCGCATCCGCCTGTATGTCAACTCTATGGCACGCTACGGAAAATCGCCATACATCTACCCTCTCTACGGCCTCGGCGAGCTGCCCCAGGGCTTTGCCCGTCTGTCTGCCATCTACGGCGGTACCTATATGTTGAACACCGACGTCGACGAGGTGCTTTACGAGAATGGCAAGGTTTCCGGAATCAAGGCGACCATGAAGGACCGTGATGATCAATCTGAGGCCATGAAGTTTGAGACCAAGACAAAGAAGATCATCGCTGATCCTTCCTACTTCCCGAGCAAGTCCAAGGTCACCGGATACTTGCTCAAGGCCATCTGTATTCTGAACCACCCCATCGATAAGACCGACGGCAGCGACTCCGTGCAGCTGATCATTCCCCAGTCCCAGGTTGGACGCAAGCACGGTGAGTTCTATACGGTCCCGATTTATTGACAGGGCACTGACATCTCCAGACATTTACATTGCCATGGTCTCGTCTGCGCATAACGTCTGCCCCAAGGGATACTACATCGCCATCGTGTCCACCATCGCCGAGAACGATGCCAACCACCACCTTGAGCTTGAGGCTGGCTTCGAGCGCCTGGGCAAGATCGAAGAGAAGTTCATGGGCCCTCCCATTCCTCTCTACGAGCCCCTCGACAATGGTGAGGAGTCCAACATCTTCATCTCTAAGAGTTACGATGCGACATCACACTTCGAGACTACGACCGGTAAGTTATTCCATGTTGAGAATATATGAATCATTGCCTAATCACTTCTCCCAGATGATGTCCGTGATCTGTACCGCCGTGCCACTGGCGAGGAGTTGAAGGTTGAGGGTCTCCGGGAAGACCAGCAACTGGCCACCGAGTAAAAAGGCGTGCTCGGCTGGACAATCGGATGATCTAGTACTGCTTAGATTGATTATATTTCTCTTGGACATGTGCAATAGTCTCTTTGCCCGCTCCTCTCCCTATCATAACAAACGAAGCACAATATGTCTGGTCACTACCACCGCCATACATAGATTACACGCTCTTCGCCCGTATATGTACCTGGAATGGATATAACGTGCCAAGTTCATTGATGCAATTTAGATCTATACAAATTGATCTTCAAGTAGCTGTCCCGACTTCGAAAATCTATGACGTCCTCCTTCTATACCCAAAATCAAATCAAATCCTCTGCGTCACCTCCGGGTCCGTATTCGCCTTCTCATGTTCACCAATCACACAAACATCCCGACTCTCCGCTCTTTGGATCTCAGCCCGAAGCAAAGCCAACCGCTTCCCAACATGAATAACCTCACAAACAACACGCACTTCCGTTCCCGTAGGTACAGGTCGCAGATAAGTCAGCTTGAGATTGCGACTGACACCTCCGAAAGAGAACTTTCCCGGCTCGGAAATACCCAATAAAATACTGGTCGACAGAACATCGATTAAAGTAGCAGCACAGCCTCCGTGGAGATTACCCAGGTAATTACTTAGTGCAGGAGTAATCGTCAACAGAAACGAGACTGTAGCCGGAGGACCGCGGGTTGCAGATTCGAAGCGGAGGTTACAGTCGCGGGCATCGACGTCCCAGTGCTGAGATACGAGTAAGCAATGGTTTTTTTTATGTGTAACAGCGGCGTGTATATGGGAAATGCGGTTTAATGCAGGTGAACTCTGTTGCGCGTGGCACTTACTTCCTTGTCTCCCTGGCCCATGCGCGCCGTAGACTCGTACACGAGTTCCTCGAACTCGTCCAGTTTCCTGGACGGAGCACTTATTGCGTTCCCGGTCATGGTTTCGGAAAGGAATCACAAATGCGAAAATCAAATGCGTTGGGATGTAGATGCGAAGTAGAGGCAGCTAAGGATAAGTACCACCGCCGTACTCCGTAGCTCGGTTCATCATTCATATTGGACCTCGGCTGTGGTGAAGCCGACCATGAGATATGCTTAAATCGGAGGATGTGTTTTAAATTGGAGATATATTTTGATTCATATTTTGATTCTAGCTCTTATGTCTTATTTGCTTATGTTAGCAATGATATGGGCTACAATGTCATTCATATCATTGACGGTACTCTCATACATTGTGACATTGCCGCTTCGTGTTGCGATCGGCTCCCAGATCGGCCGGAGAGCCCCTTGGCACTAGCGACCCTAAGCTACATACTCACTAAAGCCGATGTTTCAATAGATGATGTAGGTTAACAAACTCTCTGATCAATATTGATATTCTGCCAGCGTAAACAGAGCATGCTTCAACGGTTACTTCGTCCCTTCCCAGTTCACCATTCATAGACCTCATGAAGCAGACATGATCAAATAATGCAAATGGCCGGAGTCGTATGCCACTGACGAGGTGTAATACATTCCTAGGCGACACCCCTTCTCACCAGACTCGTAAGGTTGACCTGTATTAGATGCGACCGCCACATGCAGCCATCTGAGTAGGGCACACGAAGCCTCCAAATAAATGCTCTGGCTACCAAGTCTGTCTTGCTAGTCTATAGCTCTATATTGCGAGCTCCTATGGAAAGTATATCAACCCACACGTATCTATTTACCACTCGCGATCTCTAACATTGAACAATGCCCATAGCATACTGAAATGCCTAACGCATGGAGCCATGACGCGACCAAGGAGACAAGTCCCGAGCCCGATGCGAGGACGCACTACTCCAAAGGTGGCAAGAATCACAATGTCAGCTAGGAAGAAAAACGCAACCGTTGCCAGGAGACTCTGGGACCCTTCCTGTCCTAGGGCAATTAGATCGGCAATGACCGCAACCATCTGTATATCTGTAACGATTGCTGGTTTGCACAGTCTCCAGATTGATAGAAGCGGGGTGCTGGCCCAAAAGATCCCTTTACAAAGGTAGGCTGCTTCAGCCGAGGTTGCACCCAAGAACCATCGTCTGCGTTGCACAAGTAGACTCTTGAAAGAAGGGGCGGGCTCCGTCTCAGAGACCACACCGGTGTGCACGGCGGTAGCTCCGAACCCGAACTCTGCTCCAATGTACTGAGTCAGATGTCGGTCCCCGCCGAAGGTGTGCAACCAGTGCTTATCCAGTGTCGAGTGTCTGCTTTCACATGCTTTGATATATTTGTCCCAAACCCTGAGCAGAGAATCAAAGCGGACGTAAATGACGGGTCCGGAGAGACAGGCGACATTTCCGAGTGTCGATAAGACGACTTCGATGAAGATGCTATAGATGAGATAATCTGCTTCTTGTGTTGCTGCGTTCCACGACGACGACGGATGTCTGATTCCTTGCACTGAAGTCATGGCAACTAGATTGCTCGAAATCGAGGGATTGTGACACTTTAGAGGTTTCGTATACAATATCAGCACATCTCCATCAGTATCGTCAAATAAGGAGCAACAATAATACTCACCAGGCGTCTCCCAAACAACCGAAGAGCTGACTGGTTGATCATAGTGTCCGCGTCTAAGAAAAGAACGCAAGTCTCGGAAGCATTTTCCACGTAGTTGCTGTGAAAAGTTCGGATGTAATTAATTGTTTGCTCCTGGCAATGCGTCTTTCCACCATGTTCGAACGCACTCAGTGTCAAACTGACAGTCCCAGCCTTTCCTTGGGCATGTATAGACTTATCGGAGTAATGTATAGTGGCCTTCGTGACTTTCAGAAGTTCCATGAAGACCGCTTGATTGTGAAACCCATCGAATGATATGAAGATATGTATGCGACTGCTGTCGTAGGCGGAAGTGGCAACTGAATTCATGGCATTCATGATCATTGACAGTGGCTCAAGATAGCAGGGTATTATAACTAGAGTCATGGGCAGACATTCCTCGATTAGTCTCCTTGACTCATAGTCTCTATTATCACTTTGTGGCTCAGGCCCATCGTTGTTTCTCGCACGTAATACTGTGAGAGAAGCAGCACAGGCGGCAAGGGCTCTGGCCGGGAGATATAGTGCAACGTTGAGCAAGGCCAGCGGCCAGAGCAAGGAGCTCCGGGGATCTATGACAGCCACAACAAAGAAGCACGCGGATGCAAAGGAAACAACCCTGATAGTTTGGATAGATTAGCAGGCGGCAAGGTCCGTGCAAGAGTGTTAGAACTCACCTGAATATCAAGTACAGCGACATGACCGTGAAAGCTATTATTACTTTCCTAGTCTGGTTCATTCGGCATACCTCACAGAGGATACAGTATAATAGTAGAAGATCTTCCACAAGTTGACTGATCTGAAAGAATGCTACTCCAAAGCCAGATATGGCACATAGCCAAAATACCTACATATATCAGTCCCTAGCTCGAATTGTGGCAGTACAAGCAGCAGCTCACATGTGAGTTCATGTTTATATCTCCACCCTTAGCACAAAATGTTATTGGTGATCAAGAGTTTCTAGTAGTACCACTGCCGTCTAATGCCTTGATAGTTGAACGTCACGCGAGGAGTGTGTCCCTTGCTGTGTGTGGTAGTCCACCTTCAGGGTAGATGCCTATAGATCAGGCAAAGAGGATAAGATGAGAAACCACAAGGAACAAGTCAGGTTTGTGTAAGAACTTATACTTCATGCCATTTTATTTGCTATTCAGCATGTGTATATATATACTGAACAACAGCCGGTGGCTTGACGAGGCTCAACTGCTTAGTTGAAACAACCCCCTCTTTCACGCCTCGCCAAAGAGGGGTAACTACTACCTACGTTGGTGGATATATGGATACTCTTGAGTCATAATATGGCTGACTGCCCAAGGATATGGGTAACTATTTACATTTACCCCGAATTTTGGACTAGCCTGAGGCTTAACGTTAATGCCAAGCTTCTGGGAATGTGAGCCTGACCTACTGGGATCAAATGAGATTTGCGACATGCATGCATGCGTGACATGGCTTTTTTACCCTACCAATATGCGTTATAAGTTCAGGTTTGGGGCTAAGAGTAAGGCCGACATGCTTTGCTCAGCCTCGTGGTCACATTAATACACACGTTCAGCCTTAGGCTAAGAAAAAAGCAAAGACTTCACCGCTGTGTCCACCCGTGCTTTCGCTTCTGGGCACCTATTAGGGGGATGATGAGCCCAATTTACCGGGCAAAAGTGTTGCAGCCTATGTCTCGTCTTTCGGGCGATTGCCAAGGTCCCGCTAAAGAATTTGGCCTTGGTAAACCCGAGCTATGTTAAAAACTGTCTCAAGCTCAAGCACTGATAATTCGAGACGCCCAGTGTGACTACATATTCCACCCATTTCCCGTTCTAGTGTCAACGGAGTCTGTCTGGAGCTGTGTGCCCGGGGGGATTCGCCCGCTTCACCACGCTAGCTGGGTGTCCGCTGCTAGAGAGTAGCTTGGAATAGTACCACTGATGACGGCGCGAGTTCTTATTGTACAGCAAAAGCCAACGGTAGCGCCTGGTATAATGATGACTAGGGCCTATATCTAGCAGGTATCACCTATGATGATGGGTTTAGCATGCATATCAGCCCATAAGCGCCAGGAAACATCGGTGGGGTGGTTAATGGTGCAGTAGCGGTCTACAGGACCTACGGCGACATTGTTGCTAATCATTACAAAGGCACTGTCATCAGTGCGCAGACTATAGGTCGTTTAACATGAGTGGCGCAGCCGTGAACATGCTGATCGAAGGATCGATCAGGACACTACTCGACTTGGCTCAAGAGAGAGTAGCGGACTTCTGTGCGCTCCGCTGCATTATGGTCATCCCATTCTTCCGATAGTCCGAAGTTGTTGTCTACCTTGCACAGGGAGCGTGACTTGACCGACTTTCCTTTCCTCCACAGTTGCGGAATCCAAAGAGTGAAGACCGGGGCTGTACCGGACACCTTTGCTTGGTGAGGCTCTCGCAATAGCAGAAGCTACTAGGTGGACACACGCTACGCTTACTAAGACCAGGTAATTGGGTATACATAATGCCTAGGTGTACTCTGTACGGTGTACAGCCCTGTCTGCTGAGCGCCTACAGGAATCTTGGGACTGATGCAGTAGATATGTGTTGTCCGATTGGCATAGCCTCCCTCCAGTGTTTCCAAAGGGAGCCAATAGGTTTCTTAGCCTCGAAAACCCCGCACGCCTCACATTGGAGGTTTCGCCTGCTCAGCCGTGAATATCAATACGAATTAATGGATTACGGGTGAATAAGTAGCACATATCATTTATTCCCTTTTCTTTTTGTGTGTGCCGAAGCAGATCTGCCAGCGGAAATGGACCCCCTTTCCATCACAGCTTCCATCATTGCAATTGTTGGACTCGCCAACCAGTGTGCTACTAAGCTACGAGTGCTCGGGCAGGCGTCCACAGAAGTCATTCTGCTCGTCAATGAAATTTCTGACCTCAAATCCTTACTGACACAGCTCATCATCCTCAACCACCAAACAGAGCAGTTGGAGAAGTCAGCAGCAGAAGGTTCACGGATTGCGTTGAAAAGCCTGCTGAATCGTGCCGAAGAGCAGCTGCTGGCGCTTCACAAACTTGTTCAAAATGACCTAACCAGCAGCACCAGCGGAAAGTCCACGAAGGCAAATCGCTTGGGATGGGTCCGAAACAAGGATCATGTCATGCAGCTCCAGCAGAGTATCCGAAGTACCAGACTGAATCTGGCTATCGCTCTGGGAACTGCCAACTCGTAAGCCTTGTCTTCCCCTTGATTTCGCTGGACCAGTTACTTGTACTAAGCCTTGGGACAAGTCAAGCGTTGACTCGCGTGGAGCTTGCAATCCAGTCCATCTCGACCTCGCATGTAGCCGATAACCACTTACTGCAAAAAATATTAGAACAGATATCTCATGAAAACTCAACACACAGCCCGACGGCATATACATCCCGAAACAATATTTTATTCCCGAATAGCTCTGTTGCGAAAATGCACAACCACAAGGTCAACTCTTTCGGGCCCAATCAGCGACGGGGAAGACAGGTAGCCTTCGACATTAGAGCACGCGCTCGCACATTCCATATCAGTTGCGAGAGATGGTGCAGCTGTGTCTGCCATGTACAGGGTAGCTTCCGATACCCTGCATGGATGCGCTCCGTTGTTGGTGGTCTATTCGTCGGATATGCTGGCATCCCTGTCTTCACCCCTCCGTGCTCAGAGACCGGCTGCAAGCAGCGCTCAATCCCCTTCATCGAGGTTACATACCACTTCCCGACCTGGCTTCTCTCTCGGATATGGTCTCTCAACTTCCGACTTTCCTCGCTTGGAGGCCCTGAGCTGAGTCTACGTATGCCTAGAATGGTAGATTGGTCTACCCCTCTATGGAAGGCCTCGACTGCAGGGGATATTCCTACTATTCAAAGTCTGTTTGCTAGTGGGAAAGCATCTCCTCTTGATGTCAACCCCTTCGGACAGACTGCTCTACACGTAAGTGCTTAGCTGCTAGCGGAAGCCGCTGTGGCTAATGTAAGACGCAAATTGTGCGCATAGTATGCGGCAGTTAATCTCCGTGCCGATCTTTGTCAGTTCTTAATTCAACAGAGCGCGGATATGTATGCGAGAGATGACTACGGGAGGTATGCAATTTTACCTACAGCCGCCTAACCCTTTTTTTGGAAGTCTTGATCTAACATACAGATAATCAGCCGCCCTGTCGACCACGCTTGGGATCGTATCCTTTCGAACAATTTCGGAGAGGAGATATCATCCACCCTATCTGTCATATTCTCTGATGGCGAGTATCTGGAAACCCGGCGATTCTCGATTTTACATAAGACCCTTTTAGGCCTAGTTCCGAGCTCTCTAACTATCCAGCTCCAGCTCTCCACTTCCCAGATAAACGCCATTGATGGAAACGGTCGGACTTGTTTATCCTGGGCAGCAGCTCGAGGGGACACTATTTCAACACGGCTCCTACTAGAGCACGGTGCCAACCCAGATATCTCCGACCTGGAAGGCGCACCGCCTTTGTTCCATGCCATTCGTTCGAAATCGAAAGAGTGTGTAAGCATGCTCCTCGAGTACAGCACTAAGCACGAGGTTATCAACGTGTATGGCTCAACAGCACTGCACGTTGCCTCCACGGGTAGCAATGCGGAGATTATGGCGCTGTTGGTAAAACACTGCCGGGTCAATATAAACACTATCAACTACAACAACAACACAGCCCTACACTCGGTGGCCCGCTCGGCGTTCGGTGCAACTGCCCGGCATCTCCTGAATGCCGGGGCGGACATTTCCATTGCCAATGTGGCTGGCGATACTGCAATGCACATCGCTGTGTTTTGGAAGTCTCTAGACGTTCTAGAGGAGCTTGTCGAGAGTGGCGCCAGCTTTAGTCTCCTAAATTCAAAGGGGGAGTCGCCTGTCCATACTGTAGCGCGAGAATGTGATCCTGAGATCATGGAGATACTCGAATGGGCTCCTTCTGTTCTAGATGTTGATCTACACGCAAAAAATCGAGATGGAGAATCCTGCTTTGACTATATTAGTGGGGACGAGGACAAGAAGCGCAAATTCGAGGGATTTCTAGACAAGGTTAGGGAGCTCGCGGAGAGAGACGATCGAGGGAACGACAAAATGTACGAAGACGCATTAGAATATCAAGGCCAGTGAAGCAAATATGAAAGAGTGATATCGTTCAGAACAGGTTATGTTGAAATGAAGTTTTGGCGTTTGGGTCAAGAACTCCAATCCCATTGTAAGGTGAGAGGGTCAACCGCAGTCGCAACAGCAGCAGTTCGCACCAAAGTGTAGATATTGCCCTCGTCGCCAAACAGATTGTATGAAAAAGGCAATTAGGTACTTGGGTGAGTGTTCTTTTTCCCAAGCCATTATTCCTGTAACCAAAATGGCTTTTGCCAGAGAGGTCAGTGATGTCTTTCCAAGGATCGAAGGCCACCATTTTGAAAAGTAGAGATATGAGCGGTGCAGTTCATGTGCCTCACAGTTCTCCTTAATAAACGTCTCGCAGTTAGGCCAACCTAATATGGTGCATTTGACAAGCGGATCAATACTGCCATGAGTTAAGTTGAGTGCTTGCGTTGAATGAATTGAATAAACAGAATAAACAGAATAAACAAAATTGATTAGTATTCTTTCAGAGACTTGACAACCTTCCAAGATTGCACAGGTGGGATCATCTGCCCAGGCAAATCTATGTAATTGGTAATCATGAACTTGGGAGGAGAGGCAAGTGCATCTTGAAATTATACTTCACTTACCAGCACTAAAGCAAGAAAAGGGGGTTCTTTTAGACTACTATGGGTTGGATTACGATTGACCGGGAAATCCTACTGATGGACCAGTTAATTAAGCCGCACGGCCGTGTAGAAACAAAGGGGAACTTCATAATTCCAGCGTTGAAGGGCACGATAATTGACTTGGTAAACGCTGTGTTTGCCAGGCCCTACGAGAGGTAGTAGACCTAGATACAAGTAGGTCTACACCAGTATCACTGGCCGTTATTACTGGGTGAGGCTCAAAGTCGACCATTCGGTGGAACACATAATCATATATTTACATAGAAGTGGTACATAGTTTGGTGCTATATCTTCTTTAATATATCTTTAGCTGGGTGTCGGAGTTCTTTTGCTCGGAGTTACTATTGTCGTCGCCGGAGTATCTATTATATCCTGCATGAGCATTCGGTGCTGTGCGTATTAGTGGGGCATATGAGTGGACGCCATGCATTGAGTCTAAGAGTCTTTATTTAGCAGTTATAGGGGCGATGGACTGAAGTCATTCAAGCTATAACTGTGTCTGGGAGAAAGATAGTCATAATACCTGAGGAGTCGTATAAAGCAGCTGATGGGAGCCCCGGAATAAATCAAAACTCGAGTGTAGAAATTAGATGTACGGAGTACTGTTAAAGAAGATCTAGCAAGGTTGTTTATCCTATCATCGTAATGATTTGGAATTATGCAGTCAGCCTAGCGGATTAATTAGGTATCGCAGCTTCCTCTCTTCCCCTTTGCCCTACCAGCCCACTGGTTTTGGCCCCATAGCAATCTCAAGAGAAGAAAGAAAAGAAACTCCGTCGCTTTCCAATACTCATATCTATGTCATCCATTCAATATCAATACGGAAACAATGTCCCTGAGTATAACACGCGGGCGTCAGCGCCCGGGTCCAGCGTGTGACGAGTGCCGGCGCCGCAAGCTACGTTGCGATGGGCAACAACCCCAATGCGGGGTCTGTCAGGACACAGAGACTTTGTGTGAAGTCACACCGCGTGGTGCCCGAGGACCAAAGAAAGGTCATTTGAAGGCGCTTAAAAATCGAGTCGAGCAACTGGAGGCTATGCTGGAGAGCAATCACTCGGCCCAGGAACCAGAGGACATCCAAATCCAAATCCAAAACAACACCCAAAGCAGTAGTGAAGGGACAATTGCCATATCGCCTGTGGATCCGATAGGCCCCGCTGCACTCAATATCGCGGAGCCGTGGCAGCCGTCTGTCCAGGAGCCTGGGGCTTTCGGTTTCCTGCCTGACTCAGTTTCTCTTTCCCACGGATTAACATCCTCGCCGACCCTGTCAATCAACATTTGCATACCTCCCACGGATGTCGTGCGAGCCGAATTGTAAGCAACAGACATGAAAAATGTACATGACCGCTAACACATGTATACCAGAGACCAGCTCTACTTGGATCGCGTGCACCATTCAATTCCTATTCTCCATCAGCGGCGGTATCTGTCCTGGTCCAAATCTACTACCAAATCCGCATCGCGTATCTGTTTACAGTATGCCATGTGGGCTTTGGCTGCCCTAATGTCAACTCAGTTCCGTGATATGATCGAGCCCCTGTACCGGAAGACAAAGCAGATGCTAGAGCATCTCAGCCTGGAAGCCAATGAGAAAAGCAACTTGACCACGGAGTTTGCCCAAGCATGGGTGCTTGTTGTAATATTTGAATCAATGCGAACATATCATCAACAGGCGTGGATGAGCGTCGGCCGAGCTTTTCGCTTAGTCCAAGCCATGCGATATCATGAGATTGACAGCCCTCATGATAGAAAAAGGTCGTTCTCCTCCCAGACGGGTGACTTTACTGAGATCGAAGAGAGACGTCGGGTGTTCTGGATGGCTTACTTCCTTGATCATGTTATCAGCATACGTGACGACTGGCCCATCACGTTAAATGAGCACGTGGTAAGGATTCCAATGTCAGATCAAAGAGGAGAAGAGATTCTGCAAGTCATGAACTAACTGATGAACCCACTCCATAATTGTCAGATCTGCACCCGACTTCCAGCGCCAGATGCAGAGTTTCAAGCCGGGCACCATCAGCTGGGACCTTTCCTATCGGAAGCTATGACAGACCCTGATCTCAAAGTCCGTTCACCATTCAACGAATGTCTCATTTTAGTCACTATTTGTGGGCGTAGCCTTCTGCAGAGTCAGCGGTACCACATATCCAAAGCCTACGGAGGAATGACAGTAGACTGCATGGAGCAGCGTCTGTGGTTGGAAACCCTCCTAACGACAAGACTGCAGGTCTTGTCGCAGTGTTACCCATCCCCTACAGATGTCTATGATCCCCTGTTATTATTCGCCAACATCCTTGGTCAAGCTACCGTTGTGTACTTCTGCAAAACCATAATAGACTCAACAATAACTTCGGATGGCGAAATGCAGGGCAATATTGATATATTTGGTCCTCAAAATCGGGCCCTCGAAGCTTCTACGAACATCATCCGTCTCGCCTCCACACTGCGCGACTTACCATTTGCCAAAGTAAGCCTTTTCCTTGGATCATATATGGCCTGCTAATTGTTTACGGCTAGGTTCATCCACTAATGCCTATTCCACTCTTTTTGTGCGCTGAGTTTCTCTACGACGGCATGCACACTGGCGAGCCATTTCAGAGCCGTCTCCAGGAGCTATTCCACATTCTCCGTGAACTGAAAAATGCCAATGACCACGAGCAGAGCTATTTGGATTTGCTACCACGATCTTGCATATCTAAAACAAACGATTTATTTAGTCATGGTGTCGAAGGAGTCTCCTCAAACTAATGTATGAGTATTAATGAGTCTTTTAGCGGTTGTTTAGTTAGTGCCACTGCACTATAATCAAATTCATGAGTTTACACGCGGGACGAGAGAAGATAAGATATTTAGATACCTATCAGACAGAAGCCCGGTGATATGTTGAATATTGAGGCAGCATCAAGCGCCTTCGAAAAGCAATCGGAGAAAAGTATCAGTCAGAGCACTAACTATAAAGATAGAAGCTCCACGATCTACGCCAACCCTACATATAAATTTATTAGCTCGATACAAAATCCATCGTTCTATAACACACTCTCTTTATCTTAAGTATGGTTATCGGTTTATCAGTTTCTATATTCCTAATAAAGTACCCACTTAATCTAGACTGCTAACTCATAGTAGAAGTAGAGTAGTGTTAGTATAAGGCAGCATCAAGCGCCTCGGAACAATAGTCGGAGAAAAGTTTCTCTATATGCCCAACCCACCAGAGACGATCTTTCGATCAATGAGCTAAGACATAAAAGCAAATAAATGACCAATGATAAAGTCTCTTTAGCCTGTAATATATAGTGTTTCTCTTCTATAGAGTACTGCGAATGTAGGAGCTCCACTATCTATTACACCAATCCACCAGCTTGATGCGACCACCATCCACGGCATAATATATTCTACACACTCCAGGGAATCGGTCAATCGGTCTCCGTACTCTCGATTGTATATTTGCCTAGTTCAGACTTTCGACTAATCGCAGAATCCGAGCCGTATTAGTGCTATCCTTATAAGAAGTCGCCCTTTGCTCGACAAAATACTCACTCCCATCCATCTTCATATCTTCTCTGAGAACTTTTCCACACGTCTCCGAGATATAAGCACAAAGAAAAGCTATTTTATTTTCTATTTTAGGTCGTGCGAGGCTGAATTCCTTCAAAATCTCACGATGAGTTTCATTGGGCGAACAAACACCGCTCTTGATATCAATACCGTCACAGGTGTCGATGAAGCTCTCTCTGTGCACGGGTCGGATTGGCTTTGGGCTATCACAGCCATCTATTTTCTGTCATTCGTGAGTTTCCTTGTGCTCCCAGCACTAACCCTAACATTCTTGTGCCTTACTACCTTACTAACACATTGAACTCCACAGATTGTACTTCTAGTACTCTCCTTCGCAGCAAAGGAAAGCGAGAGAGTCTTCCACTATCTTTTCACCTTCGCCCTCTTGGTCGGCGGCATAACCTACTACGCTCAGGCCTCCGATCTTGGATGGAGTGCCGTTAAGCAAATCGATCATATCGGCAATGGAGTGGTCCGCCAGATGTTCTACGCCAAATATATAAACTGGGTCGTTGCTTTCCCTTCGCTCGTACTTGGACTTGGTCTGATCTCGGGCGTTTCCTGGACTACTATCATCTGTAATATCGCTATCGCCTGGTATTGGGTTATAAGCTACCTCGTGTCAGCCTACACCCCTACCGCCTACAAATGGGGTTTCTTCGCCTTTGGCACGTTTGGCTGGGTCATCCTCGCCATGAGCACTATCAACGAGAGTCGTGAGGCTGCTGCCTTGCTCGGTGTTGAACGGGACTACCTTTTCCTTGCTGGGTGGTCGAATCTATTATGGATGCTGTATCCCATCGCCTTCGGTCTGACCGACGGCGGTAATGTAATTGGCGTTACCGGGGGTTTCATTTTCTTCGGTGTACTCGACGTGCTGATGATACCGGTTCTGAGCTTTGCAGTGTTGTTCTTCGCTCGTAACTGGGATTATCGCAAGTTGAATATCGCGTTCAGTGACAGTCGTCCCAGTCGAGAGAGTGGGGATGTGTAGAAGGAAGCTCCCCCAGTTCCTGCTGATGATTCTATGGCTTCCTAGAGATTATTTAGAATGCCTGTATTATAGGGGATGGTATTGGTCTTGAATGACTAGGTCATTTAGATCGATCTGCTTCTTTTGCCCTGTTTTATCTGGTCTCGTCCTTTTTTTTCTTTTTCAGGTTATTTCGTCGGATACTTGAAGCTTTATTTCCACCGCAGTAGGATTAATTTTGCAAAGCGAGTACTATACCTGTGAATTTCCTGTTCAGTGACAACATAGTAGATCCGTACGCCGAGAGCGTTCCATTCCGTTATACAAAAACAATATAGCTATACATTTCCCTCGCTATGTGCTTGTTTAAATCTGGAGAAAAGTACTTACCTTCGTCTTTACAGAATCCCCGGTGGCTGGATCAGGGTCTAGTCTTCTAATATTGGTGAGGCGTGACCTTCCACTAAACAGCCACTTCAGTTCTTCATGTGTCTTGTTTGAATTCCGATTTTGAGAGTTCTGGTAATTACATATAGTAAGACAATATTAAAAAAGACAATTCTAAGTGCAAGGGAGGACTCCTCGTCAAAGTAAGTTCGGGAAGCACCTGACTTCGCGTCACGCGTCTCGGCCTGAGGCGAAAATCGGCCAATTGTTGTCGGTCCGACCCTTCGAGCAATTGAACCACGCGGGTCTTCTGTTCGGATTTGATTCAGACAGGCTGCGCTGGTTGGCCTTGCTTAACGACAAATGCGCCATTAATTTTCCTATTGTAAGTCCATACTCGGGGTGAGAGCTCCTCAGCCCAAGCTAGTCGGCAATAAACAGCATTGGTTGAATCTGACTCTAATTGACACAGGCGCAAACACTTATCCTACAGAACAACCACGAGGAGTTCCCGCTTTAACTCCTTCTCCCTGACGAAATCCCTTTTCCATTGAATTGGATCCTCCCCGATACCATCGATTCCATTCCTTCAACCCACAGCCATGGCCCCAGCATCTAAGAGGAGAAGAGTTTCCGAGGACGTTGATGGAGACATCGAGATGGGAAACGATAATCAAGACGTATTCTCCATCCCATCCTCGCCCAACAACCGCAGAACTTCTCCCACGCCGGTGAAAAGCGCATCACGGCGTCGATCTACCCGCGGAGATAACGCAGACCCCGAAACGACAGGCCAAGATGGCGAGGACAAGAAAGATGAGGCACAAACCCCCGCGCGGGTAGGAACACGAACAAGTGGACGGCAGCGCAAAACACCAAAGAGATACGAAGAAGAAGCCGTGACACCCTCGTCGAGGAGAAAACCGGCTACCACTCCTTCACGAGGTGCGCGTGCCACCCGAAGCGCGCAAAAGCTGCGACAATCCCCGGTGGAAGACGAAGATGAACCTGAATTTGAAGAAGAGGAGGAGAACGATGATGATGATGACGATGATGAAATGGACCTCGACGAGCCATCCCCAGAACCCGCCCGTCGAACAAGTACAAGGACCAGATCGAAGAGAAGTGTCGCGAAACCTAGATCCAAGAAAGTCGTGGTTGTAGAGCCGAAGGAGAAGTCCCCTTCACCTGAGTATCAGGACGGCTTGGATGACCTTGTTGCGATGCAACTCCAGCAAGACAGTTATCATGACCAGCCGGAGGCGCATGAGACTGCCGATGTCTCCGAGCCGTTGCCAGAGTATGCCGACAAATTCCAAGCGCTTTGTCAGACGGGTCTTGAGGACGAGATGCGCATTCTCGCGACTATTCTTCTTGAAAAGCTATCAGGAAAACGACAGATTCCAGTGCGAGGACTCGAACCTGAATACCAGAAAGTTTATCAGCTCATTGAGCAAACCGTCTCTGTTGGTGAGGGTAACTCCATGCTTCTTCTTGGATCTAGGGGATGTGGCAAGACCGCAATTGTGGAATCCATCATTTCCTCCCTTAGAAAGGCACACAGCAATGATTTCCACGTCGTTCGTCTCAATGGATTCTTGCATACAGATGACCGTCTTGCTCTGCGCGAGATGTGGCGCCAACTTGGCCGTGAGATGCATACCGAAGAAGATGCGGCCAAGGTCAGTTCTTATGCAGATACGATGGCGACGCTCTTGGCTTTATTGTCGCACCCAGAGGAGCTCTTCGGGGCTTCTGGGGACTCCGGGTCAAAGACTGCTGCCAAATCCATTGTGATCTTGTTGGATGAGTTCGACTTATTCGTCACTCACCCACGACAGACTCTGTTGTATAATCTGTTTGACATTGCCCAGGCCCGCAAAGCCCCCATCGCAGTCATTGGACTCACAACAAAGGTCGACGTAACCGAAATGCTCGAGAAGCGTGTCAAGAGTCGATTCAGTCATCGCTATACTTATGTCCCTCTACCTCGATCCTTCGAGGCCTTTTCAGATATCTGCCTAGGTAGTTTGGATCTCGGTGACGCCGAAATGGCTGATATTGCAGATGAACTCGGGTCTGAACGCACTCTAGTAGAGTCAGACAAATGGAATGCACTGCTTGGGGGATGGAAGGAATATTTGAAGGTAAGATCTGTCATATTTCCCTTTATGCAGTCAATTGAATCTTCGCTAACCCTCGCTCTTGAAAATAGCATATGTGGAACGACAAAGAATTCCAATTCCACCTCAAGCGTATCTACAACCAAACCAAATCAGCAAAGGAGTTCTTCAACAGCGCGCTCCTCCCCATCAGCGACTTGCTACAAAGCGTATCGACTCCCGACACCCCCATACCCGAGGTCCCAACTCCGAAAAGCTTCGCTTCCCAATCCCTCGATTGCCCTGACCCAGCACCTCTCCCTTTCTCCACATCCATCACATCGTCCAGTCCCTCGTCATTACCCCTGGCTTTATTGGTAGCCGCAACACGCTTAGCAGCTCTATTCGACCCCGGAAACGACGGGTCCCAGTCGCAGAGCATGGCACCACTTGCGCTTTCTTTCCCCGCCGCATACGCAGAATACGTTCGACTCCTGACCTCCGCAAAGACATCTGCCTCAGTGTCGGGAGCCGCTGCTACACCAGGCCGTGTCTGGGGCCGAGATGTGGCCCGAGAGTCTTGGGAAAAGCTGCTCAGCTGGGGACTTGTGACTCCTGTCGGCAGTGGGAACGGCACTGCTGACGGACAGATGTTCCGTGTGGAAGTCAGTTTCGAGGAGGTCATTGAAATGGCTGGCTCCGGTGGTGCTTTGGGTCAGTGGTGGCGCGAATAGACCCATCAGCAATTTGGATATATTGCGAGCATGTCTTACTGTGTTGCATTTTTTTTGCGCCGGTGGTGAGCATATCATTTGGCTTTCTGACTATTCCATCTCTCCTATCATCTATCACGATAGGAGTTGCTAGTCGAAATACATCTTAATTAATTTCCAGTCCTTCTCCCTTACTGTCCCAGTATACAAGGGGGGGAATAAAACAGCAACATAACATAACAAATACAAGCCAAATACATAAGACACCCACAGGCAGTTCCCTGGAATTCTATGAATTCTATACGAGGAAACGAACACACCTCAACCCAGCCCTAGGGGATTTTTACACGAAGATATGCCCCGAACTCAACCCGACGTCCGGCCTCGGATATATCACAAAACACCATACAGCGACAACATGTCCAGACTATCTACTCCGTACCGAGTATGTACATAACCACATGTAAAAACAAACACTAAGCAAGCACCCCCCAGCTCCCTCTTTTAAGTTATTGACAAACTTCACTAGTCCCAAACCTACCTGACCTCCCATCCAAATCTGCCGATCACCCTTCCCCATCGTCTATCCTAGTTGCCGAGTATGATCAATCACGTTATCCTTGTCCGTGTTTCGATGGGGTATGCATGCTACCGTACCCTCGGGATACAGAGTGTGAACTCTGAAAGGGTTTTGCACGGAATACTACTGTTGTACTCCGTAACTCTAGCTAGATGATAGGCGGCGGAGTGGATGCCATTTTGTTAGTACTCCGTACATGTTCCAAAGTTTGAAGATCTACATAAGCTTATAATGTATATATATATATATAAGAGAGGCTGCGATATTGGGATCTGGGATATTGTGTATGGATCCCCTGTCGATAGTTGTAAAACTGACTGATTGTTCTTCAGAGGGAAGATAGATCTTATATTCTTTCTTTGCTGGCTAGTAGTTTGTACTTTTAATACAAACTATTATTGGAAAATTGCGACAAATGATATTGCTAGTAGCTTTTCGAATCTCACTGCCTTGTGTTAATCTCCTTGCTCGCACTACTATGTACGGTCATTCGAAAGGTGAATATATATAATTATAGGAATATACAACTGCTGTATTTCTATATTGACCTTTGTATTCATACTCTATTTAATTGGCCCCCCTCAAACACGCGGTATTTCGACATATGCATGTGGCCTGCCATGTGTTAAAAGTGATAGGTCCGATTCTCAAATCTTTCCCCCTAAATGGGAAAAGGAGGGGCTGGTGCGCCAGTATGGCAAGTTATGCGTTGAGCATATTACTCTGCATGCAGGACACCGATCACTAGGGTACCATGTGAAATCTATGGTACATGTAGGGCAATTCACATGGTTGAGAGGTGAGAGGTGAGAGGCTTTTCTTTTGATACGTAGGTTACATTGTGGATTCATAGGTGTGTGGATGAGTTGGAAGTAAAATGATATCCTTATAATCACCATAATATCTTATTTCTTTAGTGTGCAACATCAAAGAGAACAGTGCAGCTAAATCCAAGATATGTTGAGTCGACTCCACAATCCTGCAATACTCGCATGGCTCTCCTGCACTCTGATGTGTAGTCCCCAATTCTTCCCTATCTAGTCCTAGCCTGGCCCCATAACCCGACTAGCCGTTAGCAATCCAGTGCTGTAGCTTACAGATCGATATTCTCGCTTCCATCTAAGGATGGCTACATGACCCATGTGTCTGGTGGTGCATATGCACAAAGCCCTAGTGCATTTGACCATGCGGTAGCCCGAAATAACCCCCCGCTTCCGAGTCTTGCAGCTCTTATGATAGGGACCAGATGACTGCAGTTTGGAGAGAAATAGTACTGGTTTCAGAGTGGGTAAATCTAGACCTGGCATGACATGTTAATAAAAAAAGGGAAAAAAAAAACACGGAGCCTTTGTACAACGCGGTGTACTTCTTATACATTTTTCATTTATTCATAGTTATTGTCTGCTTTTGATCGGCCCGCAGCCTTCCATGTGGGCTGCAGTGGATTTCATGGCAAAGGCAAACTAAATTACTTCACAAGTTGCTGTAAATGCTTGCTGTAAATGCAATGCTGTACTCCGGGGAGAAAAGTGAATGTCCAGGATCTTTCCGGTCGTTGTCTCTGACTACCCCGCTTTGACGCAGATGTAGAGTGTGTGTCCTTTTCACCATGAGAAGTGTCCTTTTCGCATTTCTTCTGGCTTTGTGGCTTGCATAACTTGACTTGCCAAGCCAGCTAGTCTCTGCAATTGCAAGTTTAACAAGTGTGAGAGTGTGTGATCGGAGGGTTATCTCAAGTCGGATAGTTACTCCTTCGAATGGGGGCTTAAAGATTAACGATTAGGCTTTTGAGTCAATTAGATATCAACTGGTGATAATGTCTATTTAAAAATGAGTTCATTTGATTCGTGATGATCATCAATCGGACAATTTCCGTCTTCCCCACGTACAGCGCATAGTCAAGACCGAGGTTCTCCGTACTTTGTATGTTAATGTCAAAATGGCCCTAATATCAAATAAGAATAATGTAGGAAATGAGCCCAGCATTCCTCTCCGTTCCAATAATAACATTGATATTCGAATTGCATAGATCATGTATCGTACCGACATCTTAAAGTATAGATCCCTACTTTGCCTCAAATCTGAGTATCATACTACTTGGTTCCTGTTGCGAGGTGCATTCCCGACATCGTCGCTGCTGTGGTCCTACCATGTCAGTGACCGACGAAGCCGGAAACACGATATCAAGGGAAATATCTGCGTAACATGATCAAACCATTAAACCAATCAAGGAGATCATACTGAAACAAAAATCTGCACTCTTCAGGGCCACATGGGCGTCTACGGTGGAAGCTCCCCCCCACCCCCCTAGTCAAAATTGCGATGCAAGTCATTTAGTTGTGTTGGCAATTTAACGCGTCTGCAATAACTACATGTATCCGACCTTGGCATGTCTTTTCCGGTCCCTTTTTTGGGGGGTCTTTTTGGGGGTCTTTTTGGGGGTCTTTTTCATATGTTGTACTTTCTCCCCTTACTAGTGTTATAGCTAGAATGATAAACAGAATTATCCGTATCATATAGAATACAGGTGTTGGAAGACAAGTAAAATGTGTAAACCGACTTTGCTATATACAATATGTGGTAAGGATAAGTACAGACCTCATTCATTACCCGCCAGCCCCATAAAAGATTGGGCCTCAAATCTGCGAACCCCAAGGACCAATCCAAAATCACTCAAAAGGCGTACAAATGGCCTTTCAAATAACCAGAGCTTCCAAACTGCCTACAAAAGCAAAAGTAAGTCATCTGAAAGAGTATAGGCCAACACAAACAGTAGGCTTGGCAAGTCTGTCTCTGTGGGGTCTCTTCCAAAGACTCTGGAGAAACACTCGCTCTATCCTTGTTGAACTGGGGCAACAAGGGCCTGCCTAGGAACATGAGCAAATTTGGCACTGACTGGGAGTACATCAATGGAGGACCGTATGCTAGTAGCTTTTGTAGATGCTATTCCCACGGGGTCGGCGGTAATGAACTCGTGGTTCAGACGTCACCTTAAGCTCGCTATAAACGACTGGTGGGCCTTAGTCTTTTTGAAAAGTGAGGTAGGTTCTTATCCAATTATCTGTCAATCCTGGTCAATCACTGCTTAATTCCGCTTGATGATGGATCAGTAAGACTTACTGTCTCCCTCGACGCTTTACAAATAATACGATCAACCCAAAGATCGCCAAAGTGAGGGAGCACATGAGTGCTCGAAATCCCGTGGTGATTCATCCCTTATTTGAGTGAGAAAAGAGAAGAAAAAGAGTCCTTTATTAGACAGTCTTACATTTCATTTTGTGCAATTTTGTACAAAAGGGGAGCTCATTTCCGGAGAAAAGAGGAGAAAGCAGGGAGGTGTAAATAAGTAATTCCCAGGATATGCCTTCCTAAATTACTTCATTTCACTTTCTCCTTGTATTTCTTTTACTTTTCTCTTGTTTTTGATCATACATTATCATCAAGTACACGTAGTATACATAGTATTTTAGGCAATGAGACAATTGAAGTGCAAGACTATGAGATCACTAACTGAACCCTATAAGGCGAGGCAAGCTCATGATGATGACTTGATGAAATAATCATAAAATCTGCTCTCATTTTCATAGTTATTTGTCGGATAAAACCTACAGAACTATGTGTACTTTCATCTCTTGGATTTCGAAAACTTTACTTGTATTTGTCCATATCTCAAAACCTCTAAGATGCTTGGAGAGTATAGTATTTTTTGGTCAAGTCAACTTACAGATATAACAATACATGTGGGTGGGTTTATCATGGCCGGTCACTGTATGATACCGACTTTGTTATCGATATCATTCTGGCCGAAAACTCGCTCCGGTCAACCGTTCATTAAGAAGACGGCCGAATAACAAGATAGAGCAACGGAGAAGCTTGCAAACGCCGATGAGTAATTTGAGCAACTCGAGCAACTCGAGCAAGGGTTGGCGAAACTCAAAAAGAAACACGTTGGCATCAAGTGCGGGATCTCTACGAAAATGAGTGTGAAATCCGTGAGGGATGGTTGAGAAAGGGCTACAATTCAGTGAAGAGCAATGCTGCTTGGTATCTCAGGAAAGAGGTTGGTGAAGACTATATTGGCAGAGGAGGTTGCTGTGGCCGGAATTGTGGATGCTGTGCGAAACGCTGATTCTCCGCCAAAAATGGGCGAGGTATTGGGCATTGTACCGCGGAGTGTGTTTGCCGTATACACGACCAAGGATCCGAGTTTACGCCGGAGAAGGAAAAGGATTTTGACAGGAGATTTGCCAAGATGCTCCAGTCCGGCAATCCTGCCTTTCTTCTAAGGATTACAAATGCGTACTTTTCTAACCTCTCTGGCATGAAAACCTGAGACCAAGCATAGGTAACAAGGCCTAGTTTTGGTGATGATCGCTCGACATTCGGTTGCTTCGCGTTTTTATTATCACGTAATAGTGTCTTCTCAATATAATACTTGGTTCTTTTTCTCTCGCTTTCTTTGCTACCTACTATATATATGTCTACAAGCAATGAACGGACGTTATGGAAAAAAAGAGTGCTGCATGAATGTTTCTTGTTTCTGTTCAAAAAATACTTTATTTTGCTTCTGATTGTTAGAACCCACTATTGGAAGATAGTAAATGGGATCATGAAGAGAGAGAAGAAAGGAATATAACATAAATACGCTTTTACAATAGCCGGATAATGTCCCACAGGCTAACCAGGTAGGGCTGTAGCTGCATATGTAAGTCTGTTCTCTGTCACCGATGTTTTGCCGATCTGCCACGTGGACTTGAAGGTCTTTTTGTTCCCGTGTGGCTCTTCTGCCGTGTTTACCGTGAAGGTGGAGTTGTCTGCTCGGTGGGTATACCGATGGAGTACATATACGGAGTACGATGCGGTACTTTGTACAATGTATGGTAACCACACAGAGGTTCTTTTTTCTCTCTTTTTCAGATTGCTATGCGTGGCAGATCAGATACAAGTATATTCAAAATGAGACTCTTGTTTACGGGCCTGTTCTATATACGTGAGTAGTCGGGTTATATAACCTTGCCATGTCTTTTGGTAGTCTTTTTTAGATATCCTCCACTTCTCGGTTATATAGTCAGACAATAGAAAAAGACGGAAAATTTTTTAGCCCGTGCAAACGGCTTTTCTGGGTATATTCTCGTTAATGTATACCTAATTGGTTTGATACTTATTTCAAGAAATCCTTTGTGCGGATACACTTCGACAATTAACGGTTGACACTTGCCAAGCCTTAGTCTTCCCGAAATGAGTACGGAGTACGGAGTAGAAATTTCAGGAACAGGAGAAAAAAAAATCAACAAAGCATCGACACTCAAAACAAACTTTTTCCAGGATTCTGCCCCTTAATCAATGGAAAGAGGAGAAATGGCGAGCAGGAACTGCTATAGGTATGTAGTTTCCCGCTGAACCATGGAACTATCCGAAACAGGGCTTCTTGGCGTCTTCCAGAATACTTCTAGAAGGCTTCTAGCGTTTCAAGAATTTCGCCACCGGAGTTCGCCGCTAACCTCCGTTTTGCCGGGACTGTGGACTACTCTCGTATGTTGTACATGATTCAGGGCATCTTTCAAAGTTTGGTTCAATAATTCATAGTCGGAAACTACTTAGAGTCTATGACGTAGCTCACTGGTTCCACCTTGCGCTATCTGTTTTTAGCAAGTGGAGTCGGCCATGAACGGGTATAAATCTATTGTAATTTACATATATATGACGGTATGATATACGCATATAATACACACTGGTAAAAGGGTCCTCGCGACAAACATCCTACCTATATGGACCTCGGGTGTATGATATGCACGCTTCAATCTCTTCCATTTGCGTGAACAAAGTTCAACTTTACGACATTGAAGATCACTTCTTATCTACTCCGTATATTCCCGCATATCACAACCTCGATGATTGCGTATGCATTCGGCCTCTCCGGCAAATAATCGGGATGTCTAAGGACAACTGATAGTCAAGTCCTGCGAGTCAAAAGTACAGCTGAAAGCCACAAATTTGATAATGGTTTCAAGAATGAATATCAGCACGGCGACTCCGTACCCTGCGCCCAGCGATACATATGTACCCATCTCTGTTATCTTGCCACTGAATAGGCAACAGATCCGATGAGGCTCTGTTCACAATGTGCTTCGTGCACGGGATTCCACTAGTGCTTTCGCTAGTCTTTCAATGAGAGTTTCTTTCAATCAGACTCTTTGTCAGGATTGTCATCCCGGCAAAACTGGGCATGTGGCTGAAGTACAAAGTACGGAGGAAAGGTCGATGCGCAAGCCACATGGTCCCAATACGGGGGATCACACCCCATGAAAATGAAAATAGCTAGGCACCTTGCTTACGAGTCGCAGCCTACTCTAACTAGAAGATGATCAGATCTGTGCTCAAGGTCTAAATTATCGACCTCCCTGGTATTCCACGTGGCAACCTCAGCTATACTTCCCCCACATGTGTAGCTCTTGATAGATTCGACCCCTGCAATGTGATACATAGTCTCGGGATTTTCCTTGGCCTGTCTGAATCTGGACCGTTAATGGGGCTTCGGGAGTGAAGGGCGATCCTGGAATTGCCGATTGAGATGATGTTGCGATCTAGACCATCTAAACGTACTTTTTCACTATGGGATGGGTACATCAACGGCAGGGAAAGCGAAGACCGAGATTCATCTAGGCCTTTCTCTACCCCCGGCCTGGCCCAAATCTAAATCCGTATACTTCAGCCAGCAACTACCCCGAGGCCAGGGCTTACTACAGAGAAGGTGTTTAGAGTTTAGCATGGCCAGCCCGTCCAGGGAGCATCAGAGCATAGTTCGAATCCCAAGCCACATTCCTACAGAAAAGGAAACTAGTTCTCGGATGTTGGTTCCCTGAATTCCGCAGAGATCTGCGTACAACCATGCGCTTCGGAGTATGCACGAAGTACACCTGCTACATGCAGGGACCCTCGAATAGGCAAGGAGGTGATATGTGGCTAGGAAAGTAAGTTGTCTGCACGGAGTACAAAGTATACAATATTGAAAATTGTTCTATCTTTTTCGGCAAGGTATGTTCCAGGGCTAACTAATGTACATAAGCTTTCCATTTGTGCGGATCGACACCCAGGGACAGCCCTGGCCCTGAAACGAGGGAGATAAACTTGTCCTGAAAGGGTAGGGTTGGCATCCTTGGCAATTGAACTTGTCGGTCAAGTCTTTATTATTGATGAGTTGGCTCTTGGGGTTATTTTGAGTTTACATGACTCATGTTGAAACCTGTATCTTATGCAATCCATGTTATATTTATAACTTTACATTCCATATGTTGTATATGCATCTGGTGATTATTACCCCTGAATACTTCAGGCCTGCAGGAATCCCTTGTCGCGTGGCCACCAGGGATGTTGACAGCTGTAGAAATACAATACCAAGTGGCATAAATTACATGTATGTAATAACAGATACAGTATTATTTACTTCACTCCGTTATAGAGACCAACAACAGGATTCCTAGAGTCTCATTTGTCTAGTCATTATCTCCCTGCTTACCCTTACTGTTGAGTCTGACCGCAACTTTAGACACTTAAAGGAAAACCTCCGTGAGCCAATCTGTTAGCGGGTCTCAATATTGGATAGCTTCAATCCACTAGCCGAAACAAAGCGACAGGATAGTTTCCACTATCTTCTCTTCGAGCTTAGCGTCTTCATAATAATGGATCTGATGTGCAAGACTAATTGTATTGAAAAAATATGTATACGTATACAAGGTATTGCGAAGTACGGAGTCATGGAATTATTCGCTAACCCACCCCTTGAATTGTTCACTTTATTTTATCAGACTTCTCAAACCAAGCCTAAACCCCGTCACTCGCGATATAGAGCCGCACGGAATTAATTTGAGCCACATCGGCATTGCTTGCACAGGGCTGAGCCGAAATGTTGTGACCGGAAAACCCCCCTTTTTAGCCCCCAAATTCAGCACATAAACTACCCCTATTAGGATGAGAAACTATTTTGCTGGGATTATCTCCCCTACTGCAAATATCCACGTGGCACCGTTCGATCGTGGGATTGTGATCGATCCTGCTCGATAGATCTCAACAGTTTGTGGTAGATATGACGTGTCGTTTATTCGAATGTTCTTATGCTTTCCAGGTTTTCTTGTGAGGTAGCATGTCTTCGATCTGCGCTATCCAATTTAACTTCCGTTGGCTGATCTTGTCTTGCGGGGGAGCCAATCTCGTATCGTATGATATGCAATCACTGTGTATCTTTGCTTAATCCGTCTTTCTGGGGTCTGAGCGGTCTAGTCTAAACCTTTTTGTTGAAGATATACATTGGTACTTGTGTTGCGTTGGCGCAGAATGAAGCTTGTTTAGGCAACGCTGCGCTGCCCGGCACCTGGCGGATGGAACTTGCACTGACAACTTGCATTGCTGTTTCGCGTGACCTGTTTCGGGAGGTTTGGTTGGTCAGCCCTATTTCTCAGTGAGCACTGCCTCTAAAGGGGGTTTGCTGACGTGTCTGATAGCTCGATTCAGACAGGGCATTGGATAGCGTTTGTTGAAACTCTCAATTAAGAGCGTGGTTCATGCAAGTGAAATCCCTGGGGGCGGTACTTGTGCCCTCGTGTTAGGGAGCTGTCTTACCAGGAATCAAGTGTAAGATGAGGCTCTCGGGGTAACTGTTAGCGGTAGCTCGTTGTAATTCGTTCCCCGACCGCGGAGAAGGTGAGATTGCCAATCCCTGCATCACTGCGCATTGATCATCTCGTATTTTAAGAGCTCATGGATGAATCGATGGCGAAATTAACGATCATGATCTGATCCCCCAGAGCTTGGCAGGCATCTGACACTAGGGCGTTTCCAGTCTAAGGGCGTCAATTGTTTCGTCAAGGCGGTAAAACCCCGTGTTTTTCGCGAAACCTGAACGGGGAGGACGCTGAAACACGCTCTCCGGGAACCGTGATACATAAACCAGAACCGTTGGAAAGGTAAGGTGCTCCACGCTTATAATTATGGAATTTATAAGCGAAAGCTCCCCATCGCGACCCGTAACTTAGACAGTCAAGGGAAAGATTCACAAGACTGCGCCTCCCTCTAAGCGCAAAACAGTAAGAGGGGATTCGGCGGTCAGACGCTAAGCATCTCTCTCCACGTGTGCCCACGTGGGACCACATGGGTTATGCACAAACGAAAAGAAGACGCTTGGAATGGCCATGGAAGCCTAGAGATTAAGATTTTTTTTTCTTGACCGCCTTGATATATTTTCAGGTTACGCAAGATACTCAAAAGGGAAATACCCCTCCCCCCACTATATGACTGTTTAACCTTGTATATATTATCGGGTACAATAACGGCTCATATATTAATTATTATGTCTCGTCTTTTCCAAGCTCGATAACATAGTATAGTTTCAGGATCAAAGCCTGTATGTGACACGCTAAATTAGGATTAGCGATGGGACAAAACACTTGCAGTGTTTGGTACATGCGAAACAGGGAAAAACAGGTGAAAGCGTCCCAAGTTTTCTAATTGCCCCACCATTGGACGATCGGACTAGAAGTGGGGGGTTGGTCCGATAGCGACATGTGATACCCAGTATACTTTATATGAGGATGTTTCTACATAATTCTCTGGAGACAATATATGGATAAATAGGCAAATAATGTCCACTCTTCGGTAACATTCCGGACCCAGTACATCGTATTTGGATTAGATAGTAACGTTTTTTTGATCTATTTTCCGACCGGGTGTGAGGTGGCTTGAAGTGGGCCAATATGCCAAAATGTAGGAATAAGCACAGAAAAGCTCCGTCACATTTAGGCAGATTACTCTAGGGTTTGCCACTCGATAAGGTTAACAGAACTTCCATGTCAGTGATGATAATACTGACATGATGATTATATCAACATGATAAATATCAATATAACGTTAGATTTCGGGAAGTGTAAGGATTCCCACGTGGGCTCAAGCTTTACATCGTTACCTGTTTTCTCATCATACAGCTATGTGTCATAATGTAGAACATTCAAAAGACATCATTCAATCAGGTCTATAATTTAGATATATGGTAACATTGAAGATTCAGACCTGAAGTCACCCGTTAATACTCCGAAGCTCCAGTTGTTTATTAAAAAAAAATCGAGAACTAGTCCCAAGTCAGTAAGGTAGTAGTGAGTCAGACAGGGGGAAAACAATGAAACGGGTTGGGTATGCAACATTTAAATGTTTCAATGTTGAATGTTTCGGGTGACGGTATTACCAGTACGGCTGTATCACGATCTGGCGGATCTGTTCGGTCGCCCTTGGGCAAAAATCAATGAAATCATTGGAAAAAAGAGATTGGGGGATCCATTCTTTTAATTAATGTTTTGGTTGGCTCCATAGGTTGATTTGGAATCTTCCAAACTATGAGAATAGACTATCAGTGGACTACTCCGTGTTATTCACATATCCCAGCCATTTGTTTAAAGTATACTTTTCAATCTTCCCCTTGCATTCAAATTGGAAGGAAATATCTATTAAATAGAAATTTAAAGACATAAATGTATGCAGGTATGGTATTGTACATATGTAATACCACACCCCAGAACCCACCGATCTTCATGGCCCACGTTGTTTGGATGCATCAGGCCAAACTCTTTTGGGGCTCACGCGTGGGCTGTGGATCATAGCCTGACAGGCCGAATGGTGCTTCTATTCTTTTTTTTTTTTTTTTTTTTTTTTTTTTTTTTTTTTTTTTTCCTTTTTCTTTTTTTTTTTTTTTTAAAAAAAAAATAAATTTTTTTTTCTTTAATCCATTTTTTACCCTCCTCCCCTTTAAAACATTTTTTTTTTAATCCACCTTTTTTTTTGTATTTAAATTGTTTTTTTAAAAAAAAAAAAAAAAAAAAGGAAATTATCGTAGTGTATAATTTCCGTGCTATCCCCCTTCTTACCCTTTCTCCATTTTTTTCCTTTGGGGAGTTAGCAAGTCCACTTGATAAATCTTTTTTTTTTTTTTTTTTTTTTTTACTTTACCCT
>CAKMRK010001374.1:0-45645 GCA_928213465.1 Penicillium sclerotigenum | reverse complement strand
CATCTCTTTCCAAGCGGCCACACTTCTTGTCGCTCAGCTTCTAATGCTGGTGATCGTATATCATGCTGGGCAGTCCTTGTTCCGACAGGTCTTGATCCGAGTTAGCCATGCAACCTTCAGATACTTGGGTAAGTTCTCTATGGTCTGACTGAACGTCACGGAGCTAACTAATTATTATAAAGATACAATCCCTCTTGGGCGCTTGATGAACCGTCTGACATCTGATATTGGAGTTGTCGATGGCAACATTAGCGAGCAATTCCAAGTGATCGCGTTCCAGGCTATCATTTGGATCTCCTCCGTCCTGGTGATAGCAACCGCTACCCCAGTGTTTTTGTTGTTTTCCCTAGCTCTCACTGTCGCATTTGTCTGGGTATTCCTCCGTTTCCTTCCCACATCTCAGAGCCTACGACGACTCGAGATGGTGTCTCTAAGTCCTCTGTTGTCCAACTTCGGCGAGCTATTACACGGTTTGACTACTGTCCGAGCTTTCCATGCAGAATCACAGTTCCAAAATCGGGTAATATCCGTGGTTGATAAATTCCAGGGAATGGACCATTTTTATTGGTCACTCCAGAGCTGGCTCATGTACCGATTTGAGAGCCTGTCCGCTTTCTCGACATTTTGCCTAACAACACTGGCTTTGTACACCAATACCACACCAGGACTGGTAGCATTCGTGCTTATCGCTGCCAACAACTTCGTCGATTCCACACATGCATTGTGCAAGCAGTACGGCCAACTTCAAATGGACTTTGTGTCGGTAGAGCGAGTCGACGAGCTACTCCACATTGAAGAAGAAACCCCTGGGACCATCACTCCCCCAGCTGCATGGCCAACTTACGGCAGCGACGTTGTTTTCGAAGATGCAACCCTCCGTTATGCACCACATCTTGACCCCTCACTTATCAATGTCTCTCTTCGCATACCGGGGGGATCTACCACAGCAGTTATCGGCCGTACTGGCAGCGGCAAGTCCACATTGGCAATGTCGCTTCTGAGCGTTATTAGACCTGAATCCGGTCGCATTCTTATCGACGGCATCAATATCGCCGACGTCAGCACACAAGCATTACGCACCCGGGTTACCTTCGTAGCGCAAGATCCCGTCCTATTCCCTGGCAGCATCAGACTCAATCTGGACCCAATAGAAGATTATTCCGATGAGCTGTGCACCGAAGTCCTGGAGCGTCTGTGTAGTCGGCACGGCTGGCATCTTGGGACGCATATTGAGGCTGGAGGAAGGAATCTTAGCCAGGGTCAACGGCAACTCATTGCTCTGACACGGGCTGTCCTTCGTCGAAGCGCAATTGTCATTCTCGATGAGGCGACTGCTTCCGTTGACCATGATACGTCTCTTGAGATTCAGCAGATTATCCGGGAGGAATTGCACCAGTCTACTGTCATTACGATTGCGCATCGCATAGAAGCTGTCAAGGATGCGGATTATTTTGTGGTTCTGGACCAGGGGCGGGTTTCGAGACAGGGGTATGTACGTGACTTGTAGAGTTCGTATTTATCGATCTGAATCAGAGACGATAGCGGTCTTCGGCACATTAAACCATTTTTATACTCGAAGTTTAACAACCGAGATCTCTTGGAGTGAAAGCCGAAAATAAATGCTCTGATGAGGGATTATATATATAATTTCTCAAAAGGGTATCTAATCTTCACAGCTTGGCACTGCTCTGTGCCTTCTTCAGGATAGGCTCCATCTTGGTCGCCTTCATAATGTTACCCTTAATCTTCAACTTGCCGCCCATGAATAAACGTTGAGCGTTGGCCTTGCCGGAAACGAGTTGGGCGAAGTCACTGTCAGAGAGGGAAAGGGTCACTATTAACGAAGAGAAATTAGCCTTTTGTCACAAACACGCAACATATCAACACGTAGATCATGAAGGTAGACTCACCGTCCGTCTTGCTGCCAGCAGGGGCAGCACCCTGTCCAACCTCGCCCTTGTTCTTGAGATCAAGGTACCAGGAAGCTTCCTCACCACTGGAGTTCTTCAGGTTGAAGGTGAAGATAGCCTTGGCCTTGCTGAGAGCATCCTTGCGGTCGGCTTCGTTGGCCTGGAGCGCCTGGTTGATGACGTCGAAGGCAGCGGACGAGGGGTGGGAATCTAGTTAGATTAGCTGGTGCTGACTAGTATAGAGAGATGAAAAGGGGGCATACCTTTCTTGAGAGACATGGTGGATGTGGTACAAAGTGATGGTAAGTCACAAAGGCGGGTGACCGACTATAAATGACAATCTGCCAGAGCATGTGAACTGACTTCAACGTCCGCGGGTGCCGAGGCCCCAACCTACATCTTCCCCACAAGCTCTCTCGTGTCTGTGATTCTCCCTTCTATGCTGTTTTTGTTCTTTTTCAGATTGATTCTCTCGGGTTTTGCCCAGACATGACTAAGATCTGCATTCCTATTACAATTCCTGAGGTCACAATGCTTTCTTCCACTTCCCGTGTTGACATGTCCTTCCAGCGATTTCCGTCTCCGTCTAAACCACGCTTATGATGCCATAGGTAGGACCTGAAAGTTGCACAAATGTGGTATTCACCGCGACACTACCCCCGAACAGTCATTAGCCTATGCTTTTCCTCCCGTGGGAGAACTTTGTGAACCCCTTATGAGGTCACCGCCAACTAAACACCGAAGACCGCAGCAGCCGCTTCATATGATCCGGGCTCCCCCACAGCAGCTCGCGTGTCCGAGATCGCGCTTTGACCAAGCTTCTCAGCGTCCTCGGTCCCTTCTGTTGCTGCAAAGCACTAATCGCCTTTTGTAATTGTTTCTGGCTGACTCCCGCCGGACTCAATACTATCGGCACATCCACAGTGTCGGTATCGCGCCGACCCTGCTTCCATCCCTCATTGCCGCTGAGTTGCGTCAATGGCGCGAGCGCGTCGTCCCAATTACCGCTACGGAGCATCACATTCTCGAAATTAAACTCGCGCAGGGAACTCCGGTGCTCCTGAATGAAAGACGCCACTTGCGACGCGTCCATTGTGGCGTTGACCAGCTCCATTTGCTGGAGATGTTGGAATTTCAATGGTCGTAAGGGTGACATGCACCTCTGAGGGCAGGCTTGACTTGGCTTCCATTCTCCTGCGCTGTTGAGGCTCGGCTCTGTTGCAAGTGAGAAGGGCGAAAGACCCCTCTCCCCTTCCCAATGAAAGACTAGTCTTTGCAGAGATGGGAAGCTTCCTAGGTATGCATGGAGAAGCTTGAGGTGGTCTGTCGGTTGGCCTGGCTCATGTCCGAAACTCGTCATGTGGACCGTAAGCTTGCGGATCTGGGACCAGCGCTTGCAAGATGCAGGTGAAGCACCAAATCCTGGAGCTGGACGCAGGTAAAAGACCGCCCCTGGGTGGACCGATAACAATGATAGAGTGTGGAGATCTTTCAAGGGTGCTTGTTCGATGGCCATTCGCAATGATATCAATGCGTAATCTACTACACTCCGGCGGTAGCGATGGCTTGGTATTTGTCCCTCGCAGGAGATTCGCAGATGTTGCAAACCGCTCATCATCGTCAACGCCTGGACAAATGAGGTGATGTTGGTAGACGCATGGAACAGAGGCGGATACTGTTTCACTAACAGCTCTGTCATTTTCTGGCTGCCATATCTATGGCTACTGCCACCAAGTTGACACTGTTGTGGTCTGTATATGAATGTTTGTTCCGTTCCCGTGATTGGATCCAGAATTGGAGGTAAGAATGTCTCCCTATCATGTGAGATCTTGAACGTTATGGCCTGGACATGTGCCCCAATGCGCTCTAGAGCTGCCATTCGGGATGGCCTATTGAAGGTGCTGCTGCGAAAACGGACTTCAATATCCGCGAAGAGAACTGGCGCGAGACAGATAGCAAACTTGCGACATACTAGACGGCACGTAGTGAGATCCTTGTTTGCTAGATAGCCCGCAAGAACTTGCCGGATGCGCTTAGTCTTCCACAGTTGAACCACTCCCTTTTCGGATGGCATCATCGATCGTTTGTTCCAGAAGAAACCCTTTGTGGATATATATCACTAAGGTAGTAGCTCGATCGATTGAAGAATGAGAATTACTTGTAGATGGTTGAGAGTAGAAGAGGTCAATTTGGTATTTCTCAATTGCTGCTAGTCCACAAATACATACAGAATCTGCTATCTCTACACCTTGCATTGAATACATTCCGTTTATGCCCCCTGATTTACGTTTCAACTATATGTTAGAGAAATTTTCTCCGGTCTAGATATCGGAACCAGTTGTAACCTGAGCTGCACGTTGAATGTTGTACTCCTACTTCTCTTATAACATGCGATTCGACAATTACTCCTCCAGCCCAGCCATCATATGAGTCATAGAGACCTTCTCTCACAGTCATAATCGAAATCATAAAAGTACTCCTCCGAGATGGCTGAAATTAGAACTAGATGGTGCCTTGGAGTGATTGGTGCCTAATTAGGATAGTAGGGCAAGTGCCATCTAGCCCTATATTTAGTTTATTTGGCGCGTGACGCGCATACTCACGTGTTGATAAGAGCGCGTTTACATCAATGAAAGGATGTGCTGTGATGCAGGGAAATGAGTAGAATTACCCACATACATCTAGGTATTTATCTCTATATTACTAAAGAACCTTTCTGTAAGATCTCAATTTGTGTACGACATATAACTATAAATAAAATCACAGTCCCTGAACGAGGCTCAAGTAGAAAGACCCTCTTGGAACCTTTGGCAGGTGCTGACAATACTGCAGTGGATAGCGGCCAAGAAGGGCTTTGGCTTTAATTGGCGTTTAAATTCACCGCCTTTATCACCGCCTTCCTTGACATAATATCTAATATTGGAGATGGAGTATTTGAATTACCTTCTGAAGAGAACTTTTTATAGCGATTTCATAGTGATTTTATAGTGATTTGGCCAATTATACAGAAGCAGAATAGTCGGTCTCTTATACTGCCTTTATACTTGCCGACATAGGAGTTGGATGATCTGAACACATAATTGGATCAAGATGATATCAAGGCGTTATTAAAGTGATTTGATAGATATTTCCACTATTGTCTTTTTAGATATTTTCTTACCATCCTTTTGACAAAATCTTTTAGGATGTCTTTTTAGGTGGCCAATTTTCTGCTGGCAATAAAAGTCAACAGGGCCAAAGTCTTAGTGGTCGCTATATGCTGCGATAGATGATGACATCTTGGGCAAGAACTTCCAATTCCCCCCACAAGGTAAACACCTCGACCCCAGGGCTCAGGTGAGCGGTCGCAAAGAGCATCCACCCCTGTTCCTTCTTCATCGGATCTTTTGCACTATAACAACGAGGCCTCTCTCATTTCTGCACCTGCCATCTCTTCGCTCCCGATGTCCTAAAATCCGCTCCGTCATCCACAGATTGTCCCCCGTGCATCGTCGATAGTACTCGATGTAAGTCTACATCCTCCGCAAATAACCGGAGCAGGTGGCATAGAAACGCAGTATGATGAATTGCCTCTATGCTTTCTTTCTCTTCATTACTGTGTTATCTGCCACCACCCGCTTTCTGCCTTGCTGTTTGCTGATGAGAAGCCAAGTTTCGCCGATTGACTCTCCCAGAACACTTTGCTCTTCATCCTAGGCGCCAACTTGGCGTCGTAGCTCCGTTGATCTTGGACTTTGCCTTTTGTCCTAGGCATCACAACCATCGCCGTTGCCACTCTACCACGCTATCAACGATCGGGATAATTTGGTCAGATATCTTGGTCTTGGAAGAATTCAGAGTCAGCCGGGTGCTCTTGAGCCATGGCTTCATCGGTCGATCAGTCCCAAGAGGACAAAATCAAAGATCTTCTAGAAGATCTTGATACCTACAGATACATCTATGATGATCTCCTCGCAACACGGGGTGCTTGTGCAGAAGCAGACGAGCTTCGTGATACCATCGGAAAAATGGAAGTCCAGGTTGCCGCTCTTCTTGGTGACCCTGTTCCTACCCCTCAAGCCGCCACGACACCGCAAGTGTTATCGCCGACTCCGCCAGTCCAGACTCCCGCGGCTGCTCCGCGCATGGCGTCGAATGCTTTCACGGGAATCCCGGGAGAGCCATCTGCGTCCCCTCACTGGCCTTCTGCTGCACCCTCACCTTTCGCCGCCGGGTCCCGCCATTCGACAGTGTTGCCAGCTTCACCAATGGTGCAGTCTTCTCCAGACAATTCTCGTAAACGCCAGCGTCCGCTATCTCACATCTCGCCTACGATGCAAGGATCATCGAAAAGGATTGCTCCCTCACACTCTGAATCTCGCAGATCTCGGCTCGACGTGATAGATGCTGAAAAAGAAGCCCAGCTTGCCCAAAGTAACGGCATGTACAACCAATGGATCGATGCGGCAGGTGGCGATGCAGATCACATAAAGGAACTCCGGGAAGAGCGTGATGAGCAGGCGAAGTTGATTGAAGGAGAGTTTCAACTGAAACGAGATGAGGAATTGGCTCGCGTACTCCAAGCCGACGAGGATCAAAGCCGACTCCCCATCGAGGGCTTCAATGGGCAGGACGCATGGGATCTTCCAGACCGCAGCCAAACGGTAAAACCTGAACCTTTTTCATCGAAAGCCATTCGCGCCCGTCAAAGACATGCCCCGATAGCCCCATTCAATAAACTCACTCCATTCAATTCAGACGACGATCTTCAAGAAATCACAGCTGATTCATTCAATTCTCGATACGGCAAGCAGCCAGCCCGTCAATCCGGTTCCCTTAGCTATCCACACATGCCTTCTCTCCCTTCCCCATATTCCAAATCGCCATACACTCCACACGCACCCCATCCCTCGCAGATGCCATATCCCTCTCAGTTGACATACCCTTCCGAAATGACTTATCCCTCTCAGTTAACATACCCCTCCCAAATGACATATCCCTCGCAGTTGACATATCCTTCCCAAATGGCATATCCTTCCCAAATGACCTATCCATCCCAATTATTAAGTCCCTCAAAAATGTCATATCCTTCATCAGCAGTTGCCCCCAGAGTTCTACCCTGGGCGCGTGAGCCTTCATACACACCATTGCCAGGTGCATCTGACAGGTTTGAGAAGGCCTTTGACCTAGTTCGCAACCAGAACGAAATCTTCGATGACGATGCTGATATAGTGTATGTTCCGCATCTTTCTTTTAAAGCGGTTATTTCCGATCCTTACCTGTTCAATATAGGGCCTACGACGAGAAAGAATTCCCTGAAGATATCAAGAACTTACTCAGCGGTATCAAAGACATCCGGGAGGCAACTAGAGCGGACAATGAGGAGACACCAAGTGCGCTTCGAGTCACATTGATGAAGCACCAGAAGATCGGCTTGAAATGGATGAAGGCCAAGGAAGAGAGCAGTCACAAAGGAGGAATTCTTGCAGATGACATGGGCCTCGGTAAGACCATTCAAGCGATTGCGCTGATGGTTGCTCGTCCATTTGAAGATGAAGACCGACGACCGACCTTGATTATCGCGCCCAAGGCACTGATGGAACAATGGAGACTCGAAATTCAGCGCCATATCAAGCCAGGGAGGCACCAATTATCGGTCTTGATCTACCATCAACGACGCAGGCCCTGGAAGGAGCTCAAAAAGTACGATGTAATCATCACGACGTTTGGTACCATCACTGCGCACTACAAAACATTGCTTCAGGCGGAAAAGATGGCAGAGGAAGGGGTGGATGCCTCGACAATTCAAGACCGAAAAAATTCTGCAGGTCCTCTCAATCCTGCCGCCAAGTGGCACCGAATCATCATCGACGAGGCACAGAACATCAAGAACCCAAGTGCGAAATCTTCAACAGCGTGTTGTCGGCTTAATGCTACCTACCGCTGGTGTCTGACTGGTACGCCGATGATGAATCGTCTCGAAGATTTTCAGTCCCTATTAGGATTCCTCCGGATTCGGCCTTACAGCAACCCAGCAAAGTTTAAGGCGGTCAGTACTCTCTATAGCGCGCTGTAATGCTTCTCTAGGTGACTAAGATTCATATTTTATGCAGGATTTCGTGAGACGCATCAAATCTGGCTGGGGAGGAGAGGATGTTATGAAGCAACTGCGCGTCCTAGTCAAGTCTGTTTGTCTTCGACGTACAAAATCCTCCAAGATTGATGGCGAGCCCATCTTGCAACTCCCACCTAAGATTACCGAGAAAGTCCATGTTGTGTTTGATGAGAGGGAAAGCCAGGTTTATGAAGAACTCAATACGTCCACTCAAAGGCAAATCACCCGATACCTCGACTCCGGAACTCTAGGCAGAAATTACAGCCATGTTCTGGTTCTACTGCTCCGTCTTCGGCAGGCATGCTGCCATCCACTCCTCATGCAGGAGTTCCGAAACGAACCTTCCCCGTCTATCCCAGGGGTGGATAAGATCGCTAACGCCAAACTCCTGAGCGCCGCCGTAGTGCAACGCATCAAAGACAATGACGGCGAAGAGGATGGCACCTGCCCTGTCTGCATGGACAGTGTCAAAAACGCTACTATTTACATTCCATGTGGACACCATGTGTGCTCTGAGTGCTGGATCCGCATTTCCGACTCTGCAACTGCAAATGGAGCCATCAACCTTGACGACGATGGTCCAGCTGTGATCAAGTGCCAGAATTGCCGAGGACCTGTGGACCCTGCGAAGCTCACTGACACCAATTCGTTCAAGCAGGTTCACGATCCAAGTTCAATGCCCGAGTCTGCCGCTGGAGATAGTGACATCAACGGCCCGAATGACAACGAAGACTCAGAAGCAACAGCGAGCAGTGATGAGTATGACTCTGATACCTCTACTGAAGAGGGCGAGGGAGGATCAAAGAAGAAGTCAAAGTCAAAGTCTCTAGCTGAGCTGCGAAAAGATGCCTTGAAGAATAAGGCCGAGAAGAAGAAATACCTTCGCCGCCTCGAGAAGGGCTGGTTCCCCAGCACAAAAATCACAAAGACGCTGGAGATCCTCCAAGCCAACGAAGACCGCGGCTTAGACGAGAAAACCATCATTTTCAGCCAGTTCACCTCTCTCTTGGATCTTCTCGAAGTCCCGCTCGCCCATCGCGGCTGGAACCATGCCCGCTTCGACGGCAGCATGAACCTGAAAGAACGCAATGCCGCCGTGACGGCTTTCACCAACGACCCCGCATGTAAGATCATGCTCGTATCCCTTAAAGCCGGCAACTCCGGCCTAAACCTTGTCGCCGCCTCGCATGTCATCATGTTCGATCCCTTCTGGAACCCGTACATTGAAGACCAGGCTGTTGATCGTGCCCACCGCATCGGGCAGGTTAGAGAGGTATTCGTTCACCGTTTGCTCATTGAGAATACTGTCGAGGATCGCATTGTCACTCTCCAAGACCAGAAGCGTGAGCTCATTAGTGGTGCTCTGGATGAGGGTGGTACTATGAATGTCTCCCGGCTGGATGCAAGGGAACTTGCTTATCTCTTTGTATGTTTTTACGTCTATGTTTTTCTTGTTTTCCACTTTTACTGGGCTCTTTGCTAACCACCTATCCATTTTACAGGGTGTGAGGGACTTGTAATCATGCTTGATTGCATTTATCCTGTTTGCTGGGTGATCTCGCTCTTTTGAGAGCGGGGATAGTCTGATGATATGATTTCTAGTTTATTTTCTGCCATATCCAAGTGATTGGTGTTCGGCGCAGAAATCTGCTACCACTTTTTTTGGGCTCCTTTTTCGCTTTTCTTTTGCGCTTTTCGGAGGCCAATGATTGCTATACCCTGGCGTTGTTCTTTTGTCTCGTGGAAGGAGCGTTATGTTATTCAATAATGTGTACGGGTCACCCTTTGTAGTCTTTTCTGAAATTTGCTCTTTATTACTCGTGATTCATGTGCCTTTGTAGTATTCAACTCGACGAGATTTTCAGAGATCTAGATGTATCTGATTTGAGGGGGAATAGCTATTCAGAGTAAAAAAAAAAGTTTTAAATCTTGTTGAAAGAGGACATGATTTTGGATGTGCTCATTTCGGGGAGGGAAAAAAGACAATTGGGATGTGAGTGTCTAAGCTACTAAGGTTGGGGGAAATCAAAAAGGAAAAAAAATGCATGTCTTCAAACCACGACTATCCCCTATCCGCTTTCATTGTATCGTGATTTCGGAGAACAGACTTTGCTTTTGCAGTGCAAAACCCAAACTAAAAAAAGGCAATCCCCGGGAGTCGTAAACTTCCTGTCTCCCGTCGGTTGTAGGATGGGACTCGAGAGAACGTGGGGGAGAACAGGGGATAACGACTCCCAACTTTCATTTCGCAAACTGTGTGGACCCGTTGTTGAGCGCACCAATTTACAGGTCGGCATCGTCCTCGTCGGGGAGGGGCTGGTTGGCGGCCTCCTCCATCTCCTTGCGGTAAGCCTCGAGCTGCTTCTCGTCGACGGTAACCTCGGGGGGAGCAAGGGCAATTCCGGCAACAAAGTCCTAAAAGATAAATCAGTTAGTATCCATCGGCTTGTATTCTAATCAAGGCACAAAATTACGTACGAGCTGGGGGTTGCCGACAAGCTTGCGAGCGAGCCAAAGGAAGGGCTTCTCGAAGTTGTAGTTGGACTTGGCAGAGATGTCGTAGTACTGGAGGTTCTTCTTGCGGTGGAAGGTGATGGTCTTGGCCTTGACCTTGCGCTCCTTCACGTCGACCTTGTTACCGGTGAGGACGATGGGGATGTTCTCGCAGACACGGACGAGGTCACCTAGATTTTGGTTAGTCAGAAATCATCTGAATCGGTTCGACGATCAGAGAGAGAATCACTCACGGTGCCAGTTGGGAACGTTCTTGTAGGTGATACGAGAAGTGACATCGAACATGATGATACCACACTGGCCGTTGATGTAGTAGCCATCACGGAGACCACCGAACTTCTCCTGACCAGCGGTATCCCAGACATCGAACTGGATAGCACCATAGTTCTGTTCAAATCAGGTTAGTTGAAATGATCACACCATAGCACGGTTCGAAGCGGGGTTCTTCGGCGGGGTAATAGCATACGGTGTTGAAGTTGAGGGGGTGCACCTCGACACCGAGGGTGGCGATGTACTTCTTCTCGAATTCACCAGTCAGGTGGCGCTTGACGAAAGTGGTCTGTTGAGATTCACTATGTTAGTAATGAACTCGCGATGAGGCGGGGCCGTTGGGCAGATATTCAGTTTTGTTAACAGGCGCGGGGACAGAGGGCGGTCGCAAAAGAGTAGCTTAGTATATCCATGAATATCATGGGATAACCATCGCTGAGCAGATGGCGCCCACTCTGAGCCCATGCCCATCAACGATCCGATATTGAGGCTCGAATGCGCTTACCTTTCCAGTACCACCGTCACCGACCAGGACGAGCTTGAAAGTGGGGGTCTCAGCCATAATGAAAACGGGTTAGAGAGAAACTTGAAGAAAAGAAAATTTCAAGATTTCGCGCCGTAGGGATGGGGGTGGGTTGTTGATAGAAGGGAGGGGTGAAAGAAGGGGAATGAATTAATAGCGCTGGATGGAATTTTTGCCCCGTCGCTGCGGGTCACGTGCATGTTTGCCTGAGGCGCTCTGACGTAGTGTCAATATGGCGCAAACTTATTTGAAGTACTTTGAATGACAATTTTTATTCCAACTGCAGAAGTCATATTCATGATGGGTTCTACGTGCAGTTTTTCTCCTATTGGCTTATTGGAATAAATTGAGGTGGTCAAGTCTTCGTTTGACAAGTTAACTTCAACGCCGTTGTGATGCATACAGTTTCGCAGTCTCTTTTTACAGAAATACGGGTATTTTGTAGAAAAAACAGCCAGAAAAAACGTCTCGCATTAGTCATAAGCAGTACATATCGTCAATGTACACGGTGGTAGCAAAACCGGGCTATCCTTGTTAGTCTCGATGAAAGTGGCCCCCTTATAAGGGAACCAAGTGACATCCTAGAAGGCCACGGCCGCCCCAGTTCTGTCGAGGAGTGAGCTGGAGGTCCAACTCCGTTGTGATGTCAGTGTTTGTTTGATCCTTCCGAGAGACTTTGACCGGTACTGCCCGCTGTAGAGAAAGAGAGTCAGACATGTAGGTATTTTAATGGAGGAGCAAAGAACCCAACGTACCCCTTCATTTTCTTGAACCACTTGAGCAACCTTTGAAAGGCGCTCATGATTCAGCCAATTGATTATCCCGAAATTTCGAATTGCATCGCCAACTTTCAGTCCTGCCTGGTCTGCTGGACTTCCCGAAACCACACTATTGACCTTAGCAAAAGGTGTTCCCAACGCGGTATTATTTGTCAATGATTGTACAGGGCGCGGGACGTTGGTGCCATTCGTAGATGGGCCAGCGCCTTGTGTATTTTGTAGGTTGGCGAAATGTGCGTGGACACCTTTCTCGAGAAGTTGCATCACTTCCTTGTGGTCGTTTCGTAGGTGGATAATGCGCACGCGCGTTGTGCGAACTACAATCTCCCTTTAGAATATATTCTGATCGACTGGGGGGATGTGGTAGGGGCGTACCTTGTGCGATGTCGATATCATCACGGGGGAAACCGTCAAAGGTGGTGAGAGATGAAGTCATGCGTACTCCATGCTAAAATGGAAGGACTTGTTAGAGTCTGCGATAAGAACTTCCGGGTTTGAAATCTCACTGATTGGAGGACGCTACTAAGAGCTGACAGTTCCGCCTCGATGCGTTCTTTCTCCTGCATCAGATCTGGCATGGACAATTTGGACAGATCACGGGGGGTGCCCCCAGCCATCGGTCCAGAGGCAACGGTTGGAGCATGAATGTTATCGCCCATAATGATTCTGCGGGCAAAGAAAGAAAGTGAGAGAATAAGGTCAAGTGGGTCTGGGGGGGGGGGCAGCCCTGGAGCTCCCACTATTTTATATAAGCGGTGATGCTTGGCACTCGAAGTATATGGCTTCGACTTCTTTAAATTAAACGCTTCACTTCCAGGGCATCACATTGATTTGTTATATGAAAAGAAGGAGTCCAACCATCTGACAGAAGACAAAATATAAAATGTGTCATTTAAATTCCAGCTATCCCGCTGCCTCACCTCATGACGTACATGGATGGGATTCAAATTCGCAATCTCTACTCTGTACTGCCTGGGTAGTGGCAGTTTCCCCTGTTTTCTATACATGCACTTTCCGACGTCGGAGATGTAGACGAGGCAGGTACTTCCCGTTGCTCTTCCCTCGCCATGAAGTTCGATCCCGTTGTTTTGAGCAGTCGGTTAGGTCCGCCTCTTCTTTCTCCATGCCATCGGAACCAGAGTCCTATATTTTACTGGACCGGGTCGCTATTTGGGACCATGGCGGACCAAGTTGAAATGAACATCGAGAAACAAGCCCTTCTGGATGATGGATCCGAAGAGAAGTTCGAGAGCAGCGGTGGAGTGACCCCGACCGATAAGTCAACTTCTCGTCCATTCAAGAAATGGATGGACAGTTTTCGGGGACGGAAACATGAGTCTCCCGTATTCCAGAAGCGATATGTGGAGGGCTGGTCAGATTCATCTTCCCATGGCTCGCAAGGTCACCAGTCGAGTGCGTCCGACTCATCGCAACTCGGCACCGTCAAAACAACTACGGCAAGCATTGGAAGCCAGAGTCTGGTAAGATCTAGGACAACTATTCAAAGTGCGACAAGCCAGAGCATACAATCGGATGTGCGTCGTTCTGGTGAGAGCTCTCGGCCAGCCTCAAGTCAAAATGCCGATGAGGCCGCGGAAACACGGGCCACCAGACGGCGCCATATCCTACAGGAACTTGTTGAGACTGAGTCTGATTATGTACTTGGTCTGAAGGCTCTTATTGGGGTAGGCCATTGAGTTGATTTTCATCACTTAGTTTGATGCTGATGTGCTCTGTAAACCCACAGATCCTTACGATTTTTGACACGAGGCGCGAGATATATGACAACATCCAGGAGATCCTCGGAATACATGAACGCTTTTTGACCCAACTTCAGAGGGCATCTCCCATGTCAGCCCCTCAGGCTCAGCAGGCAGGCGCCTCTGAGCTTACATCTCGGGGAATCACCAAACGTATAGGGACCATTGATCTGAGTAGCCTAAAAGGTCTCCAACAACGATCTTTGAGGACTAGATCACTAAAGGCATCCGTTAATCGGCGTCTCATGGCACTTACCGCTGAACCAAGAGAGGGACTAGAAGTTGCCCATGAACTTGGAAAATTGGTAAGTATAGGTAAACAAAATCAAATTGCGTGCACTAACTGAGCATTTCGTAGTCACTTTCATTCCCTGTGTATGATCAATTTTGCAGCAACTATGAACTATTGACACAGGACGTTGCTCTTTTACGCCGGTCAGTTGCCAACTGGACAATATATGATCAGGGAATCGAGGCACTTTCGAAATCGGTCTCATCGACAGAGCGACGCAGACAAGAGGATAACAAAGCAATGACATTGAATGATATGTTAATAAAGGTGGGTGAGTCAAGCCTGGTGGATGTTTCGACCACTAACAAAAAGATAGCCCATTCAACGTGTTTGCAAATACCCCCTCGTGCTACAAGATCTGCTCAGATCTACCCCTGTTAGTGATTGTCCATCTTCCCACGACGGAATCCAGCAAGTTTTGGACAGTATACGGATGCTGGTCACACGGATCAATTTGGCAGCTGGAAACCCAGTCAACAAAGATCGCATTCACAGGACAATCGTTCTGCAGGGTAAGGTGGATATCTCGAAAGCGGTAGGCAACACAAGATCTTCATTAATGAGTTGAACATTACTAAATCCTTTGAGCAGCACCCACTCCAGAGTATATATAAAGACCTAGGCCCGTTGGTCATGTGCGGTGTGCTCCATGTCACGTATCAAACGGTGGAGACAACCAGCGGGGAGTTCATGGTGTGCGTGCTTTTTCAACGCTACCTTCTCTTCGCCAAGGGAATTGATGACCAACGTCGACTGGATGCAGTGGCCTGTGTCTACCTAGACAGTCTCAAGATTGATACGCTTCAAAATGGACAAGGTGAGTAACTTTCCGCTGAGATTTATGTTCGTAGGTATATCTAACCCATCAGGGCTGTATTCCTACGGATGCATATTTTCATGGAAGCTTCTGTTTGAAAACCAAGATCAGAACTACGAATTTGTCCTCAGTGCATCATCTGCAGCGGAAGAAAAGCAATGGAATACCGAGATTCTCAAAGTGTCCGCCGCTTTAAGCGAAATGGGCCAGCCCAGGACGTGGGAGCCAAAAAAACATTCTTTCTTGGCCCTCCAACTGTTGCCTCTGGACCATGTTCAATACACAGTGTCTTCTCTGGCGCGGAGGTCTTCGATGGATTCAATGGCACTCTCCCGCAGGTCCCGCGTTCAACATGTAGTCATCAAGAAAACGCACTACCCCCGCCACACCGAAGAACCGGTCACACAGGCCGAAGGCGAGATTGAACGGCCTAAGACATCTGCTGACCGCTCCGCATTGACATTGACTGCTCGCCGGATTGAACGAATCCGGCTGGAGCGACTAATCTCAGATGTCTATACAGGAGACCTCCTTCCATCGCCAGGAATGGTTCTTGGAAGAGGTGATCTCTTCCGACGTGGTCCACTCATGAGACGGCTCAGCCTTCGCCCGGGGTTCACCAAACGGTCAAGGTCCGTCAGTACCTTACATTCAAGAAGAAGATCGACCGACATGCGCTCCGAGGGAGATAACGAGGGAATGGACAAGGAGGCAGTAGACAGCAGTGAGATAGGGGAGGATAAAGAGGAGGATAAGGAAGTCGAGTATGAGCTGCCTCGAACACCCTCCACGCCTCGTCGGTCGAAGACATTCCTTTTCAAAGGCTCACCCAAAAACCCTGGGTCATCTGTTTCCTCACCTCGCAGCGACAAGCGACGGAGCCAGGATGGAAGTTCCGAATCATCTCCGTCTTCCAAGAAGTGGTCGTCTCCGAAGAATCTGTTTAGTGCCTTGGCACCCAAGAAGCTGAAAAAGACCCGCTCTGATGCCGAGTGAATTCCGTATTGTTACATAAATGTGGGCAGGTGTTATCATTTTGAGTTGGTTCTGGGACATTCGAGGGGAGTATTGGAGTCAAGGAGGCAGTATAATTAACCCGAAAACGTAATTGTGGCTTGGATCATAACTAATTATTCACTGGAATGCAAGAAGATCTTCCTATCCTCCAACTTGCCACTTGGCTCAAAAGTTATCCCCACGTTTGGCGTCACAGCGGACGACAGCGGGCAGGGGAGCTAGTATGACGTCGACTGCTGCAATAATGGGCAACTCACTGTGTAAGAAAGTATAGTTAAGTGAGTAGTGAGGGACTAGAACCACCAATGACATATAATGTTATATCCACTGTGATTTAATTGAACTTGATTGAACTTGATTGAACTTGATTGTACTTGATTGTACTTGTACAATTAAGACTCCTAAGCACCTGTGTAGGTGAAGTAGGTGAACACACAACATGCGAGCAGCTGCTTTTTTTGTTTGCATCAGCTCATAGTGTGACGTCACCAGTCATCATCACCTGAGCTCCCACCTTGACAGCTATTAAACCACCAGCTTTTACCTTTCGTCTTCATTCTTACTCTACATTTTCCCTTCATCTCCTTGAATATCTTTGGTATCTTCACTCTCTTCAACATTATCCAAAAATCAACCTTCGCATCCTTTCAAAATGGCCCGTGGAAATGAAACCGCCTCCAAGATCTTTTACAAGGGTAGCTCGGATGACTTCATTGTCTTTGTCGACGACCTTGAGATCCTCCAGAAGTGGAAGACCGACCGCAGCATTCCCCTGACCGAAGTTTTGAACGGTTGGAAAATTTTTGTGACTCACTCGTAAGTGTTTCCAGCTTCTTTACTACCAGGTTAGATTATTGACATATGGATACAGCCACGGAGCCCAGGGCGTCCTTGATACCGCTAGCCAGAGTGCTTTGCAGAATGAATTCGGTACAACTAAAGATGAGGAGTGCATGGTCAAGATCCTGGAAGGCGGCGAATATCAGGCCTCTCTGGTAAGTGTTTCAATTCCAGTAAAGGAGTCCTGTATACTAACTTCAACAGGCACGCGAGCGGGAGGGAGGCAAGAATGACTCCAACGGCAGTCGCTAAATCTTTCCTCTAATCCATTCGGGGCCAATGGAGAGACTGGGCAGGTGTCGCTGTCTCATGAAGCACGCCCTGGCCACTACCTCCCCTCCTTTATCCCTCACCTTGACCTCTATTGAGATATCCATATCCCTCCATCATCCCTTGTATGGCACTTCGGCACATGGTCCTTTCGGAAAACGTCATCATGTTACACCCTCTATTTTCAGCCTCCGAATGGGCTTAAGAGGGGGTGTTTGCCATTTTTGGGGTTGCATCTTAGTACTCACAGGCTTCTGCACCTGATATCATGAGATAATGAATGATGGGCGACTTCACTCGTCTACAAATAAATACAAACACTTTTTTTCCCAAAATTTCCACATTTGTAAATCTGTAAATACTCAGCAAGCAATGATCATAGCTCATGATAGCAGATGGTACAACGACATCATCTATGCAAATAAAATCTATGCAAATCAACCAAACAGCAAATCAAAAACACCCCTATCAAATCTCATCCTTAACGACTACAGAATCAAACCCCCTCTCCTCCCTCCTCCTCACAACCCAACTCCCCAGCTCCGCCCAAACAGCCTCCTTCTCCGCGGGCTTCATCCCGGCAGCAAGGCCACTAGTCGTCGTAGCGACGAAAACAGGTGCACCAGCCCAGCCATCACCACGACCCATATTCTCCGCCTCCGCCTGCCACCCATACCGGAACTCCTCCTTCCGAATGCCCCTCCCATGTCTAACCCGCCAAACCGCCTCCCAAATACTCTTCCCAACAAGACAAACAGCCTCAGGCCTCTGTGCCGCAACCTTAGCCTCAAGCACAGGAACACCAGCATTCATCTCTGCGCGACTGAGCATGCTCGCGTCGCGCGTCGGCCGCTCCACTATGTTCGTGTTGCCTACGCTGTACAGTGCAGGAAGCTTGTATGTATCGGCCGGTATGTGGCGCATACTTGTTATTCCTGATGAATACAGTAGTTTCCAGAATAGGTTTGATGGGTGTGCGTAGGCATACCCCGTTATCCCTGTCATTATCCCCGGGTTCACGCCTACGAGTAGGAGGATCAGGTTTGGGGGGATTGTGTCGCGGAGGAGGGATTCTGTTGCTGATGGGCCCGCGATTGGGGGTGTCAATGGGATTTGGGGGGTTGCTGTGCTGCGCTTGCGTTTGTTTGGGGATGGAGTTGTTGCCGTTAAGATCGACTGTGAGCGGGTGGTGCGCAGGTGAGTGGCTGTGGTCTGGGATACTGTTGGTTGTGCGACCGTTCTCTTGCGCCTTGGGCTGGAAGGGATGGGGTTTGCTTGATGTTCGGTAATGTGAGGTTTATGTTCGGCCTCGGTGGTTTTTACGCGGCGTCGCGATATAGTAGTTCGAGAGGCCCTTGGGGTTTCACGCGCTGCTGCCGTTCCTCTATGTAGGTATTGCTGCAGCTTGCCATTGAAGCTGGTGATTTTGTTGACTGGAACATCCTCTACTGTGTCAAGGACGACCTCGTCTTCCTCGACTTTGGGTTGGATTCCTGTAGACGGAGGCATTTTGTTTGGTGTCAGTCTGGTTGGTTAGTTCTCAGGTCCCAAGCACCCTGAGGTCGTCACGACATATAAACAATCCGCAAGGCATTTATATTGGATCTTCTAGATCTTTGAATATGGGAGTATTATTGTCAAGATGACGTGTTTCTTGGGTCTGGATAGACCATCACGTGCCAGGCAAGTCGTCGTCGTTGGTGCCTCGTTGACAAGGCATCAATATATCGTATGGAACTAACGTTATTCTAAATATTATGAGAGAACAGTTCTGCGATTATTAAATGAAAGAAATGACTCTTTAGATACACGCAAGTTGAGAAAACAAGGAGGACGAATATTCGGGTATTTCCCACACATACTGTAGAACATACGACTATACCACACAGATGGAGATTAATGATACAAACAATGTCATTCTTTCAAGTCGTCAAGTTCGTTATGTATTACATGTAGGCTATTTACATGATCTGAGTCTGCCGCACTCAATGCACCAGACTGAACCATTGTTATGCTTTAAATAGTCCGCGCCGTTTCGGCAAGGTCCAAGGCTCCGGGCAGACGACCTATACAATCTCTTGTTAGTCTGGGGCAGACTGTGTCAAAATAGGCATAATAACATACCTCGCCTTCACTGTAGGCCCAGAAATAGACCCCGATGCCAATCAAATAATATATTGCAGGATCGGTGCCTTGATAGAGAAGCGCCGCGAGGAGGGCGCTAAGGGGGTATATGATGAGACGGATTTCAATGCTGCGGTGCGGTATTGAGCCAGCAAGTGGCTTAAGAGGCCATTCCCAGGCTATGCCCACGAGGCCCATGATGAGGTTTAGGATTTGAAGGACGGGTACCGGGGCAACGGCTGCATCGAGGTTCCTGGATATGAAGTCGAAGAATACTTTGGGCCAGATAAATCCCTCAACAGCACTGGCAACCTGATCTGTTTGCATTCTGTTAGTGCCGGTTTCAAGTGCGAGTTTTGAGTGGGCAACGTACAAGCTGCTGCGGTGAGAATGATTAACCTCCCCCAGTGGTTCTTGATGAGCCTGCCCATTGTGTCGATATGGGCACTGGGCTGTGTGAGAACTGTGTTGTATGTGTGGTAGAGCTTCTTCCAGCGAAGATCTCGGACGAAATAATGCCACTTAGTGTGAGTGACAAAGTGCGGAGCTAATATTGGGCGACAAATGCCGCAAACCATAAATAGCTGCGACAGACGCTGTGAGAGAATCACTTCATCGTATAATCCAGCAAGACAGAGATGTTTGTTGAACTGGGAAACCAGAGTGCATAGAGAGTGGGTATTATTGGGAAGGCTTATCGTGGTAACATGATCTCATATGGGGAAGAAAAAGCAGCATGCTCCGAGTGACATGCTTGCAGGCGGGACCGTGTATAAGAATCTATACTTAGACAAGCGACCCCTCTCATACTCAAATAGGACTTGGACCACTTGGCCAGGATGTGATTGTCGAGCGCCAAAAAGGCGAATATCCCTGCACAGGGTTGGTACACATGCAAGCAGAATAGGGCTAAGCCGTGACCCGCACGGATACAAGTATTGTAGACCAACCATCGACGAAATAGTCACCGAATCCTTGACAACCCCCTCTTCTCGAGCTTCTGAAGAACCAGCATAACCCGTGTGATTGGAGAGTGGGGGATGTGACGGAGCGGATCTCAAAGTGGATGTCAGCAAATCAGAGGGCGGAGCGCTTGGGCTTGGCGTGATGAACTGCAGGTGGCACGCATGGCACACCCAGGGGCCTTTTATTCTCAAGTCTCATCGACATTCAAATTGTACTGTTATCATTGAGAATTTTAACCGAGGCCTTTCTTTTCCGGACTGTTCGGGGTTGTCTGGGCTGTCTCAGCTTTGTACCAGAGACAAGTTTGGAAGTTTCCAGATCAGATGACCACGGTAGCCCTGATTCCAATTCAATGCAACACACCGTCTTTCTGCATCTTCTGAAGATGCAGCCCGTGCTTGGTTTAACTTATAATGCTAAGTGGGGATTTTCATCTGGAAAAAAAATCGTTGATGGGGAAACATAGCTCGAGTCAATCACTATTCTATTTGGGCGAACCTAGCACTCACTAAGGATCCTGAACCGAATGGCCAAGTGTTTTCACCGACGCTAGGCGACCCTCGGGGCTTCCGTGTGACGAAAAGTCAGCGCTTGCAGGAGGATTGCAATAGGCCAATCTCCCAGCAACCTTGTTTCCTTGGTCTCGTTTAACGCTGCCCACCCACGGTCCCTCATGGCCACTCACCAGCCAGCCTTTCTGCCACCCTCGGGGCATTAATCCTTTCGAACTTCGGCTTCGACCCGTTTAGCTTCCACCATTTCAAGCCCGTCATTCTTATTAGAGCAAAGAGTCGAATCGGATAAGGTTGACTGAACAGGGTGTACTTCCTTTTTCTCACTAGACTTGCCTCGCGGGGAACGGCACAGTGCTCAGACTCTGCGCTTCGTGTCGTGATTGGTGTGCCTGCTACGAACGGTCAATAAAAATAGCAAACTTCTCAGAGTATTAATTAAAACTGGGGTCAAGGATCACAAGCATGACCTTTGTCGGCCTTGGAAAGAATAAGCCAAGATAGTAGTTGAAAGAGACTAGGCAAAAACTGACGATGATTTTAAGCGACAAAAGATTCTAGCCTGTAGACTTATCATCTTGGTCCCTCAACTATCTATTCCTACGAAAATTTCAAAAGCACAGACACTGTTGGCTTGAGTACATCATAGTCTATTGGACTAAAATCTACCATAGTCGGTTATACGGAGTAGTGCCCGCCAGAAGCGATGTAATTATAGATCGACCGCACCCCACCCCTGCAGCTAAAACCACAACACTGGGATTCTCTGAACCTCCAACTCTCCTCCGGTCTTGTCCTTATTCATCTATTGACGTCAACCATGTTTAGGACAACTTGAATCAACCGATAAAATATCATATTTTATCTCAAGTGTCCTAGTATCCTCTTGTATTTGAGAGAACACGTGTAGGGGAACCCCCCGGCGAAACGCCAACATCGCTCGCAACAAGACGTACACATCACATTTAGTCCCTATACATTTTGAATGAGCACTATCGTAAGCTGCGAGCGTGCTTTTCCCAGTGTGAGGCGTTCAACATTGTTTGAACCATTTTCAAACACACCGAGGCCTTGATCAGCCTCGAAGCTAAAGTTATCCCGGGAAATCCTGATTTACGTCAGGTTCATGGAGAAAAAAACGAAGTTTACAAACGCCAAAGCCACTTGCCTCTCAATATTGACACTGGAGTCTCGCCGCAAAAGGAATCGGGAGATTTCGCTTTCGACACAACGTCAGTGTATATTACCGGGTTGCTGGTCAACCGTCTGGACTCGTCACTCCTTTGATTGAATTATCGCTTGTCGCCTAAATTACCTGTCGCTGGTCGACATTCTTAAAACGCGGAGAAAAGAATGGCCGCAGCTCAAGAGTCCTGGTGGAAGAGGGCGGACTTGACCATTTCCAAGGTCTTGTTTCATATGTTCTTTTGGGGTTCACATATTGGCGTTTTTGCTGTAGGATGGTATGTACTCTGACTTTTAGCAGTGTTTGGATTGAATTGCTGACATTCTTTTAGGTACCTGCAGGCAACAAATCCAAAGTTGGCGTTGCTGAATACCCTTAGCTATTCAGTCTGGATATCGCGAGGTGCAGGTCTCGTCCTTTCGGTCGATTGCACTTTGATCTTATTTCCAATGTGTCGAAACATCCTCCGATGGCTGAGACCACAAATTAGATGGCTACCACTAGATGAGTCGGCGTGGTTTCATCGGCAGATAGCCTATTCTATGCTAGTATTCACAGCCATTCACACCGCTGCTCACTACGTCAAGTAAGCTGCTTTCGTATCAAGCTTGTCGTGGCTACTTTGCTAACAATGAAAAGTTTCTACAACATCGAAAAATACCACATCCGGCCAGAACTTGCAGTTTCGATCCATTTTGCTCGTGCAAGTGGTATCACTGGCCATGTCATGCTTCTGTGCATGATGCTCATATATACAACTGCCCACCACCGCATTCGCCAGCAAGCATATGAAACCTTCTGGTATGGGCATCATCTTTTCGTCCCGTTTATGCTGGCACTGTACACCCATGCCACTGGGTGCTTCGTGCGGGATACCGCCAACCCTATCTCCCCTTTTGCAGGACAACAGTTTTGGGATCATTGTCTAGGCTATGAAGGGTGGAGATGGGAGTTGGTAATTGGAGTTTTGTATCTCTTTGAGCGACTTTACAGGGAGATCCGAGCCCGGCGCGAGACGGTCATCACAAAAGTCATCCGTCATCCTTATGGTATGAGTTCTTCTTCCACAAATGTAAGATTAACCACAACTAACCAATGGCCCTAGCCGCCATGGAGATCCAGTTCCATAAACCAAGCATAAAATACAAAGCTGGACAATGGGTATTCCTCCAAGTGCCTGATGTCTCCAGTACCCAATGGCATCCATTCACCATTACCTCCTGCCCCTTTGATCCATACCTCAGCATACACGTCCGTCAAGTTGGAGATTTTACCCGAGCACTTGGAGATGCACTCGGTTGCGGTCCCGCCCAAGCTAAAGATCTTGAAGGCCTCGACCCCAACGGCATGTACGAAGTTGCCCTGCAAAACGGGCAGACTATGCCCGCAATTCGCGTGGATGGACCATACGGAGCACCCGCAGAAGACGTGTTCGACAACGAAATCGCTGTGCTCATCGGCACCGGCATCGGGGTGACACCCTGGGCATCTATTCTCAAGAATATTTGGCATCTCCGCTCGAGTCCGAACCCCCCTCGTCGACTACGACGTGTGGAATTTATCTGGGTTTGTAAGGATACGTCGTCGTTTGAATGGTTCCAAGCTCTACTATCTTCCCTCGAAGCTCAATCCGCCAACGCGGCTGCTAGCGAGGGAAGCACCGAGTTCTTGCGTATCCACACCTACCTCACGCAGCGTCTCGACGCTGACACGGCTGCAAATATCTACCTCAATTCTGTTGGTCAGGCACTCGATCCTCTCACCGAGCTAAAGAGTCGGACAAACTTCGGTCGTCCGGACTTCAAGCGACTTTTCACCGCTATGCGGCTTGGCTTGCTGGACCAGTCTTATATGACGGGTCTGCAGACTGCTGCTACCACCGAGATTGGAGTGTATTTCTGTGGTCCTAATACTGCTGCCATGCAGATTAGTGATGCGGCCAAATCTTCATCGACCAAGGACGTCCGGTTCAAATTCTGGAAGGAACACTTCTAGTCTTATTTCTGGTGTCCTTTTGCTCTTTTATTTTTTTGTTCAATCATATATGAATGACACGAATCACGGATCTTTCTTTTTTTTTTTGTTATAACCTTTCCATCATTTCATGGAGGCTCCAGGCTATCCTTCTGTGCTACATTTTACATCTTGAAGGGGAGGCATGAAACCATCTGCTCATGGAGCAGCGAGAGAAGCAATCACAACACACGTGGGTACCAGCGGGAATGCTAGGTTGTAGGAATATATGGCAATAGACTTGACAATCTCTGAATAATACTGTCTGGTGTTCAATGTATTCGTAAATGACCATTATAGGTCCTGTAGGTCCTGATTTTCATTGCAAATCCATCTTTCTTAGTTTTCCCTTTTACCTTTAGTGCAAACTATATAACTATATACTTCATACAAATTTGCCGCAATGTGCGGATGCGCTATCATACATATGTCTGATTGGGTCTTATTTGCAATTTGATTGGGTGGAGTTTCAGATTCAGGATAAATATAAGCTTCAAGAGTTGTGCTAACATGGGGGCTATGTATGTAGACAGTAAAAAGACCCTCACGACCCTTAATTAAGACCCTTCTTAGCGCCAAGGGTCTAAATTCAAAGGTCCATCTATAAACTGTATATAAGAACAGCGAATATTTTACCTGCGGACTCAATAAACACGTATCTCAGGAAGTTGACTTGCAAAAATTATGGCCTCGTTTAAATGAAATATGTAATTTGCCTCCATAAAAGTAATAAAAGTAGGTTCACAACATATACATGTAAGTAGAGTCAAAGCAGAGTAATAGGGGGGACCGTTCGGGGGTAGAGGCGTGGACTCAACTGGTTTAGCGTCGCCAATCGCCCTGCTCATCAACCCCCAGTGGAGGTAGGTGCATGATAGCTCTCTATATAGATGTCTAGATGTGTATATCTCTACGTGATACAATCCGTCGCATTGCTTTACCGGTTGTTATGATAGGTTATTTGAACTACTTAAGCCAAGTCCCTCCTGCTTTAGCCTCTTGTTGTTCCTCATTCTGCTTGACCATAATATGTAAAATGGATATCCAATAGCTTTCAAGTCTTTTAACGGAAACCAAGGCTATACTCGGTTCTTATGAATGGACTTAAACCGATACCTTTTGTCTTAAAGCATAGGATAAAGCTCCCTGCTGGCGCGTGCCCTAGAACGACCTAAAGATGCAACCCTTAAGTTATCTTTTTCTATAAGCCATAGATAATCTCTAGGAAGCACCGCCATATATTGCTAATTAATTGGAAAGCCTATCATTTTCATAGCCGTTAAGACAGCCTATAATATGAATATATTCCCCATACTAGCTAAGGCCACGGCCCTAGTCCCTTTGGCTAAATTGGCTGTAGTAAAGCCGGCAGACCCTATTCTAGTCGGCAAGTGAATACTTGAGAACGTGGAAGATGTGAAATCTAACCTGTTTTCAGAGCGTATTATGCGAGTTCTAGTCGCTAATGGCTTTGTAGAAGAGCTAGCTCTAAGACAATATCTACCCACCGCGCTATCCCAACAAATGACCTAGCATATATCGATTGGAACTGTGGAATCACTGTAAGGGTGCTTCAAATTTATAAAGAATAACAGAAGTTTAGTATGCTATCTAGTCAGCTTCTATGAGTTCCTGCCCTTAGTCTAACAAATTCCTGAATATCTCAAATCTATCAACTATCGCAACCTAGATGATCCCTTGGCCACCCCGCTTTAATACCCGTACGATCTAAAGGTAGATGTATTTATATAGCTCTATCAGAACCTAGAAGTTTTAATTCGATTCAACGCCTTTATAGAAGGACACCAGGCTAACCGCCCACACTAGGGTGAATAGTTCCCTATTCGCGAACGGCTTCTCAATCACCCGGATATGACCACCGAGATACCACTTTTGGTAGATACATATGTAGATTTGAAAAGTAAAACGAACTTAGGTAGGAAGAGATTAAGATCTGATGGTGCGAAGGAGAACTTTTGGAAGGTAGAAAAATGAGGAAGGTACAATGTTTGTTTTATATATCTTCACTATTCCTTCACTATTCCTTCATGCCGTTCGCTTTTGGCGTGTCTATTTCAATCTATTTCAATACCCTTATGTATTGGCTATAACAAGAATGCCATAATAACTACCAAATTCGTATATAACCTCGGTATTAATTTATAAAAGAGGATACATATGCAGAATGCTAACAAAACGTAAACCTTCAAAGTAGGCAAATGACGAATACTGCCTAAATAACTTAACATATTCAATTAACGTAACCTTAAACATTGTCGAACATACTATCGCCCTTAAGATAATTGTATGCGAGAAGCAGTAGTGTTGTGGTTTGGACTTTACACAGCTATATATATATATGCAACTCTAAGCACGCCATATCTCGTCTAAGTGAGCGAGCTTATAAATCCGCTTGGAAATACCATCATAGGGGACCCCAGTTATGAGCGGGGTATATAACCACAGTTATTTTCATTGTAAACGGTTTGAGTGAATCTAACTTTTGGTGATATTTAAACAATCCAACCCGGAGGATAACCAAATCAATCCCAAGATGACCGACCCACAACCCAAGCGCCAGCTGCACCTCACGGCCTTCATGCGGCCAGTCTCGCTGCATACAGGTGCATGGCGTTATCCGGGCTCTTATCCCGATGCTAACTTCAATTTCAAACACATTGCCAAATTCGCTCAAAAGCTAGAGGCCGCCAAGTTCGATGCCTTCTTCATGGCCGATCACCTGGCCGTGCTGAACATGCCCGTCGAAGCTCTCAAGCGCAGTCATACCGTTACTTCATTCGAACCTTTTACTCTGCTCTCCGCTCTCTCTTCCGTGACGGAGAAGATCGGTCTTGCTGCCACTGCTAGTACAACCTACGATGCGCCGTACCATGTTGCACGGCGATTTGCCAGTCTCGATCATTTGAGCAACGGGCGAGCGGCGTGGAATATTGTGACTACCGGAAACCCGGAGTCAAGCCACAATTTCGGCTTCGATGAGCATTTGGCCCACAGTGATCGTTATAAGCGTGCTCGTGAATTCTATGATGTCGTCACGGGCCTGTGGGATAGTTTTGCCGATGATGCTTTTACTCGCAATGTTGAGACGGGAGAATATTTTGATCCTGCGAGAATGCATGTGCTGAACCATTCGGGTGACGAGTTGAAGGTTCGCGGGCCGTTGAATATCGCCAGACCACCTCAGGGATGGCCGGTTATTGTCCAGGCAGGACAAAGCGAGCCCGGCCGACAGCTTGCGGCTGAGACTGCCGAGGTTGTGTTTTGCAATCCGAAGGATATTGAGAGTGCGAAGGCTCTCTATGCGGATATCAAGGGGCGGGTGGAGAAGGCGGGACGGAAGAGAGATCAGTTGAAGATCTTACCCGCGGCAATGATTATTGTTGGGGATAGCAAGGAAGATGCGCAGGAGAAGAGACTCAAGCTCGACAGTTTGGTTCATTACGACAGTGCCATCGCTTCTTTGTCAATCTCGCTTGGGGTAGATGTCAGTGGCCTTGATCCGGATAGTTTGTTGCCGGATGACCTGCCCGAGACCAACGCGAGCAAGACGAGCAGGGAAGCTGTTGAGAAGCTGGCGAAGAAAGAGGGACTGACAATCCGCCAGCTTGCGCAACGATATGGTGGATTCTCAGGGCTGACATTCCTCGGTTCGCCAAGCGATATCGCCGACGAGTTGGAGACGTGGTTGCGTGAAGAGGCTTCTGATGGCTTCACGATTACGTTCCCGTTCTTGCCACAAGGTCTGGACGAGGTGACGGATAAGTTGATCCCTGAACTTCAGCGAAGAGGTCTTTTCCGGAATGACTATACGGGCTCTACACTGCGTGAACACTTTGGCCTGGCGAGACCTGAGAATCGTTTCTTTAAGGAGCAATCATAATTGTATCCAACTAAAATAGGCTGTATTACAGCAATGATGACATTTACTCTATTTTAATTGAGAGTCATAGACTCATTCCAACTGTATTCTGGTCCCATTCACCTGCCATGTCGCTAAATGAAGTTCAACTTGGAAGTCCAAATTACCGTTTAAGTCAGTAGTTGTATATGACAAAAGCAGAATATCCGGGACCAAATCGTAGGGGCTTTTGGCAGCATCTCCCCAATCGTGGTGTGTTCTGGTGCCCATAACTTTGAACCGTGCCAGGCCTCTTTTCTCTTAGTCAAATGGTGAAGCCCATGTAAACTCAAGTACCATTGTTGATACACAAACAGCTAGCGTTGGGCGCCTCCATTGTTAGACAATATGATTGAGTATGGTGAAGGCCGTGTTTTAGGTAGGCGTGCATAAACTAAAATGAGGGCCGTGGATTTGGACACAGAAAGCTGAATATCAAGTTCCCACCTCGAGTCCTCCGCTCAGTGCTGCAATGATTATGCCCGCTGTCGCATTTTTAAGAAGATTGGCGTCGTTTTATTTCATCTATTTCATCCAACACTCCACCGCGAAAGCGTCGAAAGTTTGGACCGGACCAGCCCCCGCCGGCCTAGTAACCCGTCGTGTCTGGGCAACGTGCAATGGACACAGACTCTAGTTCCTGTAGATTTGATAGTCTCCATTTAGCTTCGACAGTGTCACTAGTTTGCATACACTGCTATGGTGCCAAGTCACCGTTGGATCTCGAATGGAGTCTTACTTTTTTTACCTCACTACGACTACATAATTGGAGCACGGGTTTTCAATTCTCAGTTGAATTTGACAATACTCTCACATCCAGGTGAAGGGGATCTGAGAAGCACCCCCTTCACCTGCCCATAATCTTTATTCCCCACTGTTCTCTCCCCTTCCTCCCCCACCCGCACCCCTACTCTCACACCACTTCTGGCCCTACTGGGCCCAGAAGCTCTCCACATGGTAGTGGACCCGAAGTCCACGGCGCAGCATCTCTGAGTACAGAGCGCGAAGCTCTGCAGGGTCGAACCCCGAAGGGTTGACCTCCCCCTGCCTGGTGAGGCGGCAGGGGGGCAGGCGGTTGGTCAAGTCCGCCCGCAGGTGCTCGAAGGCGAGCAGGTACAGCTCCTTCGCCCAGGGGCAGGAGCGCAGGGCCCGGAAGAAGATCTCGCGGGTGCGGCCGACGTTGTACTCCGCGTATAGCTCGTAGAGGATGTATAGCCTCCAGATTGTGAGGCTGCTCTGCGCAGAGGTTGAGCTTGCCAGCTCAAAGGGACTCTTCCGTGTTGGGGTCCGTCCGATTGGGATTACACCAGCATCGCCAATCGCTCGCTCGAAGGCCGCCCGGATTGAGTGGGGGGTTGAGCCGAGCATGAGAGGGCGGCCCATCTCAGCATAGATACTGAAAAGGTGAGTTGTGACGGGCACACGGTGGATTCGGGCGGGCCCTTGCAGATCCAGGGCAGTCCTGGCCTTCGCCCCGATGGTGACGTCGAAGATATCGCGGGTTCGATCGCTCATGTGCAGCCGAGCCTCGTTCCATTTGAACAGCGACAAGAACAAGGTGTTGTGAGGCCACCATTCTAGGCTATCCAGGAGCAGCGCGCGAACGTCGGCAGGTCTGAATTGGCCACTCTGCTTCTCCACATAGTGGTACATCATCCGGGCTCGTGATTGGTGCAGCAATTCTCCGCCGAACACCCTGAAATCATCATCGGCCCTGGACAGGACTCTGAGGGAAGTGACGGCGTCATTGTAGACCTCGAGGACTTCTTCAAGTGGCTCGCCTAGGAGATAGAGGGCGATGGCATAGCAGTCGGCGTAAGCTGCGTATGCCTGTATTTTCTTGAACTTCAACGCATTCTTCTGAGCGGCAAACAAGCACTGTGAATGGTTAGCATGGCGCTCACTGAGATTAACGGATGAAAGCTTGCCTTCTTGATCCTGAGAAAATTGGTTTCGTTAATTTCAATCTCATCGGCTGTGCTGTATGACAGCAAGTGGACTCGATTGTAAGGCATAGCCTGCAACAGGTAGGATGCTTGATTATTTTGGCCAACGTGAAGCATTTCCCAGATCCATGAGTTCCACAGGAGTGCAGAGTCAGTGAGCTCACGGGCGTCAAAATTTTGGCTCATAGACAAAGCGGTAGACCACACATTGTGAGCAACGTCAAGATCACCAGTCCGCCAGTACATGAGGGCAGCGGCATTGTAGAGTCTTAGATTCGATGAGCGCTCCTTCAAGAGTCGCTTTCCGTACTTCTTGCCTAAATCGTTGTTGCATGCGAAAGTTACCGCAATGGCATATTCAGCCAATTGGCTGTCTTTGAAAACATCAGCAAGGGCATGGAGAGTCAAGAGTACAAAGTCGGGATCGATGACACAGGAAGAATGAGAGGTGGTTGCAGCCCACTTCGTCAGAGCGGAGAACCACATCTTTGGGTCGGCAAAAAGAGTATCGGTGGTGTGAACGAAGGTATGATGAGGGAATGCGAAAGGCGCAACCGTTGTGGTTGCGGCATATTTCTGGAAACTGATCCAGTCGGCGATTGTATTTCGAGGATCATCCATGTATTCATTTCGAAGGAAATTATCACCAGTCCACAGTCGGCTGGTGTGCATATTCGCAGGCATTGTCAAATGAGGCAGATGGCAGAAATACAAGAAGCCATCAACTAGAGAACCAAGGCTTTGCTCCAAGTCCCAGAAGTATGGCAGTATCTGCGTGCAATCTTCAAGGAGGACCACTCGAAAGGCGTCATTCTCCTTGGATTTATCAAAGGCATGTGATGGCATACGATTTTTGAACATCCGCTCTCTTTCCGCAAATGCCCAGGTTGGGAAAATGTCTCGGATATCCGCCTCAGAATTGTAAACGCGCTTGTTGACAGGAGCACGGGGGGGTTGTCCACTGTTCCAGGGTTGCCAACGGGGCTCCCCTATCCGGATGTGCCCAGTTGACCAGAACTTTTTGAATTCCACCAGGGCCTCTTCTTTCTTTCCGATCAGATGGGCCGGCCGGAAGCAAGTAAATTCAAGCACCGCTTGCCATATACCGACAGCTAGCTCTGCATGCCCGGATTCTCGAAGAAACAGGGTCAAACGGAGGAGCAGGTATGATCTGATAAAGGCTTTCTGCGGCCCGAAGCCGACACGTGAATGGATCTTCAAGCAGTAGGCATAAGTCTTAAAGCAATTGTCAAAGCTGAAATCCCGACTGTCAGTCTGACAGTAGTCAAGATACTCAATCCATAAAGTGATGAACTCAGGATGGTGGCGGAGGACTTCGTCCCATTCTAATGCGAGTTTTGTGGCATTCCAGACTTTGGCACCCTCTTCCATACGGCCCAGCAAGAGGTGGTCGCGTTCAGGATTTTGTGCGTTAGCTTTGAGCGCTCTTTCATACACATACAGCTTGGCTCGTGCCACAACTTGGAGATCATTGTGATAGGAGGTCCCGTCGCCAGATCTAGCGCCAGTGATAGTGAGTTCCTGATGCTCAGCAAGACGAATCCATGCTTGTATATCATTCGGTTGTTGTGCCACTGCGCTGTTCAACTTAGCATTGCGATTCAAAATCTCAGCTTCGAGAGCAAGTCGAGTGAATGCGTTCGCATCAAACTCCTTACTGGCTTCTTCTTCAGACTTAGCCGGGTCCGGGATAGAGCGATAAGAGGGTGGCTCATCATCGAAATTGGCGGTTGCCGTAACGCCGGGTTGAGATGGGACTGTGGTTGAGATGAAATTTTGTGAATATTGAGTCTCAGCAGCAAGGCTGGCATTAAGAGTAGACCGGAGGCGAATGGGAAGATTGATTGACAAAGCAGATAGGGTTTCGGCGGAGAGAGGTTTGGCTGCAGTGATTGCAGAGCCTGCGTCGGGGCGAAGAAGGAGAAGGGGACCTAGGTCATATCGCGTTTTGTAATCAATGCGCTGGTTGGGGAGCCCAAGTACGAAACCATTGCCATTGCGATGGTAAGCAGGGACCTCATAACGATCCACGCCGTAACGTGTATTGTCGCGGTCGCCGCGGCTGTCGACGACAAAGCCTTTGTTTGACTCATCGTTTGCAGCGCTTACATCGTCAATTCCTTCCCTACTCAGGCGCTCCTTAGTTTCTTCACCTGTCACCTTTTTACGGTCACCATCTGAACTCCTTCCACGGCGACGAGAGCGCGGAGACTCTTTCCGGTCTGCGCGCCGACGATGGCTCGCGCGACGCCGGTGACGTTCATGTTCCGAGCCGGTAGCGGTGGCCGGAGGAGAGGTCGGTGGTGGTCGGAAGCTGGAGAATTGTGGGACACCCTTTATTTCTGGTCAGTCAAATATCTACTAACGTATAAGTGAGGGCTAACTAACGTGAGACCCAGGTGAGTCCATCGTGGTGGCTCGATCTTCCTTATCGAGTCGAGCTGCGGGCTGATAACCCGGAAGAATAATTCTCCGCTGGGCGGTCGGACTAGCCGGCAAAAAAAAAAGTCAACCGTTTGCTCTCGGTCAAACAAGCGCTGAAGACTTACCTCAAATTATTTGAACCGTCTGCCCTCGGTTCGCAACGAAAAAGAAAGACCACTGTGAAGAGTCTTAGGGATATGGGTCACTGTGCAATTGTGTGAGAATCAATACAAAACAACGAGAACAGTCCGCCGAACAGCCCGCCAAAAGAGACTTCACCATGGCTTCGTCTCTCGCCGCGCAGCTGTCGCAAATTGCGGCCAAGTCGACACACGAGCTTGACCTTAAGGCGCAAAGGGTTTCACACTCACAGTCACTTATTTTCGACGCAAAGATCGCCGGCAGTCAAGACTTTGATGCAATCTATGATATTTGTTATGACGGGTTCCGGGAGTTGTGCTCGTTGGACCCCCGGTTTGCAGAGTTTGATCGCACAATCTTCAGTGAGCAGAGCAAAGCAGAGGATCGCAGTCAGATGAATGTATCTCAGAATAAGGAGCTGGATACTGCGGTTGAAGCTTTCCTGGCTCTGGTTGGCGGGAGGTTACAGTTGAGTCCTGCAGTTAAAGCTGTGGATTGGCTTGTGAGAAGGTTCAGGTGAGAAAAACCAGGGAGAGGGTGGTGCACATTATGAGATCATGAGACGGGGTGGCTAACTTGGCTGGCAGGATCCACGAGTTCAATACGACAGCCGTATTATTGACCTTTTTACCGTATCACACGACGCCACTCTTTTTGAACCTGCTATCTATTCTTCCAGCAACTCTTACGCCAACATTCAAAGTCCTCACTCCATACAAGAATGGTCTCATCAATCCGCCAAGGCACCCGCTTGTTCACAGTGCAGCCACGAACAAGGCTTTCTTCTCCGAATTAAACGAATATGTCCTGAGAGTTTGTAGGCAGCAGGCCCAAAGCCATGCACTACTTGCATTTTGGGCCGGAATAGTTACAGAGGCTGTCGCAACAATGTTGGATGGCGCTCGCTCGGGGAGAAGAGAGGCCGAGAAGCAAAAGCATGAAGATATCCTGTTGCGGATTTTGCCGGTACTTAGCAACGCTTTCACAATGAAAAAGGTCTCGGAGTTGATCGTCGGCTGCTATATGATCTGCGTTGTACTGGCACAGAAGGCCTTCCTCTCAAACGAAGTTATTGATGGTTTAATGGAGAGTATTGTTGGTTCATGGACAGAAGATACGAAGGTATCTGGTCTGATTTGCCTTTCAGTCCTTTCACAGCAGAAATCCGCTGTTACAATCCCGAAGAAGGTTTTCAAGGGCATCTTGCGCCTCGAAAACCCCATTGGCCAACTCTCTGAAATCGCGCCACAATATCAGACATCCAATCTGTTGCTTGGGATCATTGCCGGCTGCTTGACTGATCTTGACAAGCAGGACAATGCTCGGCTTGCAATTCTGGCCTCCGTCTTTGAACGCAAGCTGCTTGGTGAGAACGAGATTGCTAAGGCTATGAGCCTGGTTCTTGAAGCAGCTTCCAATGCAGATGAGACCCGCAGAATGTCTTTGGATGCCCAGACCCAGCTCGCTGAGCTGGTTCAGGGGTTCAACCGGTCGGAAACACTCCAACCCATTTTCCAGAAGACTTTGGCTGGATCTTCGTTCAACATCTCAGCGCTAGAACACAACCTTCAGACCGTTGTCGAGGCCCCCGTTGTGGCACAGGCTATCGAAGATGTGGATATGATGGATGTGGACGATCAGCCCCAGGTGGACGCCTTTACTCCAGCTCTGCAGTCTTTGATCAAAGAGCCCTTGTTCCCAAACTCGTTCCTCTCCAAGCAGTCTATCATCGAATTTGATAACTTGGTACGCGTTTTCGCCTTGGCCGTGGACTCTGACAACAATATTGAGCTTTTCACAAATTTGCCAATATTGGGCAAGTCCCAGGCGACCAAGACCCCTCAATATTTGTCTTTCTTCATTAGAGTTGTTGCTGGACACTACCCCATTGGAACTAAGATTACTGCTTTGAACATCGTATCATCTGTCCTTTCATCGGCACCCGCAGACTTTGATCCTCAGGCACTGCTCCCCTTCCTGCTGGTGGCCCTCTCTGATCCCTCCGAGCGGATTCGCCGTGAGACTGCTGGCGTCTTGGCTGTCATCGGATCTTTGTACAAGAAGAACACGAATGCCAGTGACAGCTCGAAGCCATGGGCCCACGACGCGATATACGGCAAGGGCCAGCAATCCACAGGCGTTGCATGGCTCGCAACCAAAGATTCCCAAAAGATCCTGCAGCGGGCATTGCTTCCGGGATTGGAGGAGTCTATCCTGGACTCTAACCATGTTGGTAGAACGGTGGAAGCTGCTCTACGGGGCAACGTGCTGTCCGAGGCTTCGGGTGCAACCGAACTCAAGAAGTCACTTCGTCTTAGCCTCTTCACTTTCATCTGCTCTCACATTGTCAAGATGCCAGTTTTCGCACCCAAGATTAGCTTGCTGAAGTTGGTCAATAGCGTGGAGAAGGTCTCTACTGCAACCCTGACTAGTGAGCTTCTCCCGGTCCTCGAGGATTGGCGTCGATTGAACGAGAAAGAAGTCGAGGAAATTTGTGGCAAGGAGCGCATTGTGTCATCTGAGACAGAGCATTTGATTGCTGCTATTGTCACATCGAAAGCTAAGGACGCCGTGGATGTCCTTCTCTCCAATGTCAGTTCCGGCGATAACTTGCGCCCGTCGTTTGTTGCGGCTTGCTTTGGCCAAATCAAACACATCTGGGCTAAGATCCCCGACGACCGTCAGTTGGCTGCATCTGAGAAGTTGCTCGATATTTCCCTCACTGGTTCGGCCAATACCGCTTCTTTGGCAAACAACTGCCGCGATGTTCTTCGCACTGTCGAGCTTTCCGGTGCTGTCCTTCACCAATTTGTCCAGAAGATTCCTGTGTCTATTACCGATGTTGAGTCTGTTGGCCCTGCACCAAAGCGGAGACGTACAAGCCAGAACAACATGATTGCCATGACTGTCAAGGATGAGGTAGAGCTTAGCAAGTTGATGGACAAGATGACTTTCATCTTGGAGATCGTAGATAGCTCCTCCCCAGAAACTCACCCCGAGCTTGTCGATGGATTGTTCCAGACTCTCGCTGCTCTTCATCACTTTAAGTCTCAGATCCAGTCTGGCATGAGCTATCTCCTCAGCCTCACTTTGGGAAGTCTCTTGGCTATCGTGAACACATCCAAAGGATCTGCTAAGCCGAAGTTCGATACATCCGTCATTAGGGCCGACCTCGTGGTGGACTGTGTGCGAACAACTGACAGCCCGCAGGTTCAGAACGGGGCACTTCTTCTCGTGGGAAGTCTGTCTGTGATTGCGCCAGAGTTGGTTCTTCACAGCGTCATGCCGATCTTTACGTTCATGGGTACTACCGTTCTCCGCAAGGATGATGACTACTCGGTTTCAGTCATTGACCAGACCATTGACCAAGTTGTCCCTGCCCTCATCCAATCTCTGCGTAACCAGAAACGGGATGTTGTCTCCGGAACTTCCGAGCTATTACTCAGTTTCACTGCAGCCTTTGAGCACATTCCCTCGCATCGCCGTCTGAGACTCTTCCACGCCTTGATCAGCAAGCTTGGAACACAAGAATTCTTGTTCGCTGTCCTGGCAATGCTCGCTAACCGATACTCCACCGACAAGGATGTCCTCACTCTGATGACTGGTCTTGTCTCAGATACTTCACCTGTTGTGGAACTTACCACCTATAGCAAGTACTTGAACTTGGTCAGCGATTCTCTCAAGCCCAAGCCAAGTATCTCGCAGGTCCTTCTTGGAATTGGTAGTGACGATGGACGTGACGCCCAGAGCATCTGTGTCGATCTCCTGCGTGATCTTGCTCACTTGTTCAAGCACTCTTCTCTCAAGTCTAAGCTCGAGACAGCCTTTGAGTCGGACGACCAGGTTGCTGACCAGTCCCGCGCTTGCTTCTCCCGAGTCCTGACGCAGGTCCTGAGCATTGGCGAGGCTGTGCAGAGCATGAAGCCCGTCAGCCTGGCCTGTGGTGAGGTCCTAGGTGCTCTTTTCAGCACTCTGTCTCTTGTCGACTTCCTGGACACTATCGAGGTTCTCCTCCAGGGTCCCAACGATGAACTTCGACGCAAGGTTCTTCGTTTGCTCGAAACCCGCCTCCGCCAGAACCCGGAGCGCGACAACCTGTCGCAGATCCGGGTTCTCGACTTCCTGCCCATCCTTGTTGGCATTGTTGAGTCGTCTCCGGATACCCTGCTCAAGCATGCCGCTGTTTCGTGCATTGACCGCATCACCGACAAGTACGGCCGTAAGGACCCATCTAAGGTCATTGCTGCCGCTAGGGTGGTTGCCAGTGAATCATGCCTCGGCCAATCCGATGATCGCATCCGCTACATGGGTATCCTGTGCCTGGCCTCTATGGCCGAGGTGCTGGGTCAGGCTATGATTCCTGCCCTTCCGGACACACTCAAGCGTTCATTGGAATTGCTCGAGTTGAGTCTGGTTGCTGACAAGGAGAACTCGCGACTTCACGATGCCGTCTTCACCCTCTTCTCTGCCCTCTTCGCCCACTTGCCATTCATGATCTCAGCTGGTCATCTGGACAAGATGCTCATCCTGTCCTTCAAGTCCGCTAACGCAGACATTGAGGAGAGCAGTGATGAAAGCCGCCAGGAGTCCCTGCGCTTGATGGCCCGTAAGGTGGATGTTGGCGTAACTCTTGGTGCCGTCGATCGCAATTGGCAGCATGCTGTCCAGGCTGGGCCAATTGCTGTGAATGAACTCTTGGAGGTTGTCACAATCGCTGTTGACAAGCACCCCAAGTCGACTATTGCTAAGAACATCAACGTCCTTACGAAGATTCTCTTCAAGGCATTCGATCTCCGCCGTGAACAGATTGCTCTTGGCGATAAGGCTATCTTCGAATCGACTGCTATTGATGAAGCCGAAGTGGCGCTCAATGACGTTACTATCAAGATGATCTACAAACTGAACGACAGCACGTTCCGGCCCATCTTCCTCAAGTTCATTGAGTGGGCCACTACTGGCGCCCCCAAGGACGAACAGGCTCAAATTTCGCGCCTCACGACTTTCTACAAGTTCCTCGAGGTCTTCTTTGGTACTCTCCAGGTATTTTTTTCCCACAATTCTTCATACATTAACATTTATCGCTAATACTTTCCCCAGTCGATCGTCACCGGTTACTCCAGCTATGTGTTGGAGAACGTTGTCAGTGTCCTAAACACGTCGAGTCCCTCCAAGGCCCAAAAGTCCCTCTGGTTGGCTGCCCTTCGTATGCTCCGCAAGTCCTTCGAGCATGACCAGGATGGTACGTTTCCTCTCCGTGCCTGATATAGCCGATGACAGCCACTAACATCTACTACAGAATTCTGGCAAAGCCCCTCCCACCTGGCCAGCATCTCCGGTCCCCTCATCGCCCAACTCGGCCACGCAACCAGCACGACCACCTCGAACATGGTCATTGCCGACGTCGTACCCACAATTACCGAGCTGGCTATCGCCGCCGACTCCACAGATAACCACAAGGAGCTAAACTCCGCCCTTATGAAGTACCTCCGCCCCTCCTCTGCGCCTAACGCCCGCTCCGCCGGTGGTGACAGCCCCCACACCCGTCTCGCAGCCCTCAAGACCGAACAGGCCCTTACGGAGCAGCTTGGTGAGGAATGGTTGGCTCTTCTGCCGGAGATGCTGCCTTATATAAGTGAGCTTATGGAAGACGAGGATGAGAGTGTTGAGAGAGAAGTCCGCAGATGGGTTAAGCAGATTGAGAAGGTGCTTGGTGAGCGTCTCGATGATATGTTGACCTAGAGCTTTTTGGTTTATGATTGTGTACAAAATTTGCATTTTCTTGGCGTCCATAGAACAGGTCCTGTGCGGGCCTTGCAGGTAGTCTACGGATAGTCTGTCCTAAAAATTGATCGTTCTAATTATGTGTTGAATTTCATTGCAATTCATATCCTCTGAATGATACCAAGTATATACAGCATTTAGTTATCCGGAATAACAGCCTCCGAAGCATCCACGCCAGCATTCCACCGGTACTTGAAAGCAGGGTGGTCTGCACGTGGTCCGGCCTGGCCGGGCTGCGAATATAGGTTCTCCCGGTAGGTTCCCTTGGGCACGGTATAGTCATCCCAGAACAGGCCTCGCTTGCGGAGCTCGGGAATAAGGAGATCAATGATATCCTTGAAAGAGCCAGGCTTGATTGCATATGCCTGTGCGAATAATGTTAAATGTTTCGAGATGCAGCGGATCGGATCGTTTCAAGAAATACCACTTACCAGGTTAAACCCATCGACATCGGCTTCTTGTACCCATTGCTCCATGCTATCGGCAACTTGAGCAGCTGTACCGACAGGAGTAGCACCTAGCCCTCCGACGGTGATGTGTTGACCGACAGTGGATTTCGTCCACTTAGCCACTTCGGGTGTCGCCTTGGACCAGCCCTCAACAGCAGAGCTATACAAAAAGTCCAGTCAGTATTTGTCAAGCTGAAAAGAGGAAACGTGGCCACATACCGGATCGCATTACTCTCAACATGTCTTAACTCCTCATCCTCTCCATACTTATCCAGATCAATACCGGTCCAGCCACCAAACAGGGCAAGCGCACCATCAATGGACCCCAGACTGCGGAAATACTTGAACTTCTCCACGGCCTCCTCCTCGGTCTTACCGAGGATAGGGCAAAGAAGCGCAAGGAACTTAATACTCTGCGGGTCACGTCCGTACTCACTCTGTGCAAGCTCCCGAATCTCCCTGACGTTCTTAGCTACTACGGCCGGGCTGTGGCCCGCCACAAAGATAGCTTCTGCATGTTGCGCGGCGAAGGTCTTGCCTGCTTTTGAGGTGCCGGCTTGGAGGATGACCGGTGTTCGCTGTGGGCTGGGTTGACAGAGGTGAGGCCCGGGAACATTGAAGTATTTGCCGACATGGTTGATTTGACGCACGCCTGCTGGGTCAGTGTAGATGCCACGCTCGCGGTCGAGGGTTACGGCGTCTTGGCGCCAGGAGGATTCCCATAGTTTGTAGGTTACTTTGATGTATTCTTCAGCGAGGAGGTAACGGTCATCGTGCTAGGGTTTTTCTTTTGTTAGTTGGCTATAAGCATATGGGTGTGGAATGTGACGCTTTACCTGTAACTGCTCAGCTTGGCCCATATTACGGGCGGCTGAATCGAGGTATCCTGTTACCACCTGAGGATATTGTTAATATGTATTTCTCTAGGATAATCCTATTATTCAAGTTGAGTGTGCTACTCACATTCCATCCCAGACTATCAGACAAGTTTAATTAGCGACTTATTATACCCGATAGGCACTAGATTCACATACCGTCCTTTGGTAAGATGATCGACCGTAGATAGTCGTCTCGCAAGATGATATGGCTGCTCGTAGCTTGTTGTGACTGTCACTCCAAATCCAATATTCTTCGTAGCCGCCGCCATTGCGGGGACAACAGCCAATGGCTCGTTCACTGGCCACTGAGCACCAGTGATGACTGCAGGATCGAGGTTGTTGGGTCCTTTATAGACATCGTATCCTCCTAGAAAGAAATATCTTGTCAGAACATCCTTTAAAATACAGCCACCCTTGATGTACTTACCAAGAACATCGGCAATGAAAATACCGTGGAACTTCGCCGACTCGAGTAATTGTGCCAACTCGACCCAGTGGTCGACATCATTGAAGCGATGCGACTCATCTTCAGGGTGGCGCCATAGTCCTGGCGATTGATGGCCGCTACCTGTATCTTTTGTTAGGGATTGACATTTCCACAAGGGAAATAGGTGACTTACACATTTCCACAAAGGCATTGAGGATGAGTGACTTGCGAGGCTTAGTCGCATCGGATGGTTGAGTGGTAGACATTTTAGGATTGTAGGAAGCAATTGAAGCAATTGAAGCAATTAAAGAAACAATACGATCTACTAGAAACAAGGGGTTATATTTTCTTTATATTTTCTTTCTGAATTATCGAATTTACTACCAAAAAAAAAACAATAACCCCGCGTCAGTCTGAAGGTTGAGGTTATAGCATCACCGTGGGCCTTGATTGCGTGCCGAATATACTAAGGACCACTAGGACCACTTTAATTGGCTAAAAAGCAATTATACTCGCGGGGCTATGCAGTGCGAAATGTAGATTAACTATAATTTCTTTCTCTCGCCCGAGAGAAATATTACATACATGCTAAGGTACCTACAATATTTGTACAATATGGGCAGGATGTGATTTCGTAGAATGCCCCCATGCTTGGTTGTTTAGCTGCTGCCATAGGTTAAACTGAATATCTTGGTTTCCCTCTGGAGTATAAATGTACAAAAACGCAGACTATTCGGAATATTGGTCTCCTTGCATATGCTATTCTACGTCACTCACTGCAAACTAATACGTACGTACTACAGCTGATCCCTACGTTGAATCCAATCAAAATTCGACCTCAGTCGTATTTTTCGATTTTCATAAATCCTGTGCAAGATAGATACAAAAGCCAGTAGCGCACATGCCATCACCCATCAAGGCTGATCTGGATATGCCCACATCACATAGCAGATAAATGTCCCAACCCATATGTCAGCGAGATATTTCCAATCTTGAAATATCGACATCCAAAAGAATAAGATATTCTATGGGAAGCCGCTCTTCAAGTTATCATACTTGGAGGCAGGGTAGTGCAGCTGATTGCCGCTCTTCTCCAAAGCGCCGACGCCTCCAAGTGTATCAACAACCTGGGGATATGTCAGTAAAATTCAAACCAGATATAAAAACCAGAACATAACATACAGTTGTAATCAAACTGTCCCCACCAGTCTTATCAGAGCTACTCTCCCACCACATTCCACCGCCAAGTCCGCGGGACTGGATGTACTGCGCCTTCTTGCGCGCAATCTCAGGTGTGTCGTAGCTAACAAAGAGTCGGCTGTCTCTATTGTAGCAGTAGCTTGCACCTGCTTGATCCAAGACTGTCACGGCACAGCCTGTCAGTGGAAGGCCCTTGTAGTCCCACACACCGTTCTCCCATGTGCCTGCTCCAACACCATTGTAGGGCTTGCCCGGGCCGTCGGTATTGGCAAACGCTCGGCCGTACAGTGGCATTCCCAGCACGATCTTGTTGGAGGCTACACCTTGCGAGGTGTAATAGTCAACTGCTTGGTCCGTGTTGAATGGGGTGCTGGTCGGGTTGTCAGTCGACGCGTGGAGGTTCGCATTGTGGCCGGCAACCGTGTCCCAGCTACCGGAGTAGTCGTAGGCCATGAGGTTCCAGAAATCAAGGTACTGGTCCATCTCATTCAAGCGTTCCTGGCGGTAGTGCTGTGGGCCTAAAACTTGTGTCAGCTATTTTGGAAAATCTCAATGGTGGAAATAAAACTTACCAGCAGGAGATGCGGCAGTAAGCAGGAAATGATAACCCTGGGCGCTGGCCGAGCTGTAGGAGTCCAAAGCCTGCAATTATTTAGCCACTTCTCATAGATGTTCAGAAAAGGATCACGTACCGCACGCAGTCGTCGAAGTGCATCGACAAACTTGTTCGCCTGGTCGTCAGTAGCAGGGTACTATAGCATTTGTAAGCATCAGCACCTCCCATATTGCAGCTACTGTAGACTTTACCTCATAATCAACATCGATACCATCCAACCCGAGGTTCTTCACCAGCTCCGTAGCAGAATCAGCAAACTTCTGCCGTCCAGCCTCGGTATCAAAGGCAGAAGCAAAGCTGGGGGAATAGGTCCAGCCTCCAATCGATAGAAGAACCTTGAGCTTGGTGTTGTTCTTCTTGAGTAGGAACAGCTGCTTGATACATCCATAGACATTGTTTCCAGAATCATTCCAGGAATCAGTGGGATAGTGCTTGTCAGTATCTGCCCAGGAGTCGGACAGGTAGACCTCGCCTGTGCCGGGGCGAATATTGGCAAAAGCATAAAGCACATGTGTCAGTCGCTCAGCGGGGAGATTCTGGGGTTGGAAGTTACGACCGTAAATGGCCTGAATAGTCTGATATTAGCGTGACTTCCTATTTTGTGAGTTGTCGAATTGGTGGGTTTGGATGATGAACATCTTCTGTATCCCCAGTTCCATCCCAGTGTTATAATACATATGGTCTGAACTTACCCAGTTCACATAGTATGCCACAGAGCGGTACCCGCCAACATCACGAGATACAATCCCAGTGCTGTTGGTGCTCAGGGCAGGAATGTAAGCAGCTTTGGTGAGCCAGCTCAGGCCTAAGAGGAAAGGAATGACAAATTTCATGATGAAGGAGTGTGTCGAGATAATGTGTAGATGTCTCGGGCCAGCGAGGTTGAATGATGAAGGTTGAGTTCGAGGAGGGAAATGACCTCACTATTTGTAGTCGAAGTCGACAAACTATTTCCTCCGCGGAGTATTGAGATGGACAATAGTAATTGTCCAGTCCATTCAGTCCGTTTGCCTACAACCCAAATGGGTAATTGGTAGCCTGTTACCTAAACGGTGACTTGGCTGATACCAAGGGTCATTCATGGGTTTGGCATTGATATCGGAGCAATCAACGCAATTCGACACAATGATCACATTCAAAAAGTTTAGCAACTGATAGTTTTGTCATGGTGAAAGGGAGGGTTGTGTGGTTCCTGTATAGAAGTTCGTAGTAGATTAACCAGCGCCACAATGCATTCCCTCCACTCTATCAAGACCCTATTATGATATCTACCGTGTACTAACAGTGTCATTGATAGTAGACGCCAACCACATGGCATACCACACAAGTGTGTAACATTTTGAATTTTGACATTGCGGGTTGATTCCTTTGGAATAACTCGAGTATCTGTCCTCGTGGGGGGTGGTTAAGGATTCCCCGGCGAATCAGTCCAGGAGACTCCTGAGGATGGGTGACATTTTCACATGAAATACATTACTCGTGTACACTCATGTACAGTATCAAAGAAATATGACCCGGGTCATATTAAATTGTTCTGAACTAGGAGCTCATCTCTTTAGACGTTGCAGCATCACCCCGCTCTAGATTGGAGTCCTACAGTAGGACTCGTTTTAATGAATGTAACTGAGTGGTAGTATCAGGCATATCAGGCATATTAGGCATATCAGGCAAATGAAGGGGTTTATATTGTTTAACTTTATGGTTTAGGATCTACTGATATATGCAATCTGACCAATATAAATCTACCCTGTTCGGTCTGCAGAAACGGTCTGTGAGAAGCATAAATGCCACCGATGTAACATTCAGACCATGCGACCGGACCAGGTGGTATATTAAAGCCATACTGAAGGTAATTTGAAGATTCAAGCCGCTAAGAATATGATCCCATGATCTAATGATCGGATGAAGGGATGAAGGGATGAAGGGATATATTCCTCATGTGGCTTAGCTTTTATACAATGTCATTTTGTTGCAAATTGGGATTGTGAAGTGTAGATCGTGTAGATCGTGAATTAAACAAAATTATTTGAATTAAACCTGAACTTCAGAGTCTCTTTGAGCATGTACTAGATGTTTGAGAATATCCCCTAAGTCGAAAGATACTACAGATACTACATTCAAATGTGTACCTTATAAGCACATCGGACTTCCAACATGAGGTATCGCAACCAGTCCGATGAGGCTCTAACAGTTCCAACGACCTTCAGTCAATGTACCTCATTTCACAGTAACTCTGACCTCCCCCACCACGGCAATTCCCATCTTCAACCGATCCAGAAATTTATCCTCGTCGGCAATTATCTGGGCAGAGGCACCCGGGGTATATATTTTAGCTGCAAAGGCCTGGTAGGCAACCTGATCCGCGAAAGTAAGTTCGGCGTAGGCGTCAAAGTCGAAGTCTGGCTGTCTCCCGCGAAGTATAGTGGCTGGGGTGAAGGCGTTGCGTGCAGTGGAGCCATCCGGGGGGATTTCGACTGTATTGCGAGAGATATAATTGCGATGGTGAGAAAGAGGGAAGTCTGCACCTGCAATCTTCTTGACAAGTTTGATGTGCGCTTCGTAGCACTTCTTGAATTCTTCCGGTGTCAGATGGGGGTTGCGGTAAAGAAAGACTAACATCTTGACAGGCATGTTGAAATCACAAACTGTGTAGATAAAGTTAATTAAAAGACCCTCTTGGATATGGGTTATTTGGAATGTTAACGGATTGAAGATTCAAATTTACTAAAATGATCCGGTTATTTCTCGGGGGGTTTTATTCTCGGTCCTTACATCGTACCTTAAAAGCAGTGCAACGCGGGGGTTGGATGGCGTAGTATTTTCTTAAAACCCACAGACCCGTGTAGTACAAGATAATCCCTCTTCGGTTTCATTCTAATACTTACCCGGAAGTTATATATATCATCCTCAGTTGCAAGGAAGCATGAGTAGGACATGCTGAAATCCCATGTTTCTCTTTTCAAATCCCATATTAGGCAGTATATAATGTTCAGGTTTGTTCGCTCTATTTGTTCGTTATCGAGCCGCTTATTCGCGTCGGCGATCTACGTTTGCATGATTCAATCGGAGGTTTTAAGTAGTCACTAGGTGTGCAGGCGATATCAAATAGCGAGAGGTTCTTTATACCCTTCTTGAACCAGGTATTATATCAAGCCTTGGTTTGAGGTTGGTTCCCTCTTTAGTTTAGCCCTTTTGTCTGTTCAGTTGTTCGGTAGTATGGTAGTGAAAGTGCAAGTAATGTGAAATTGCTTCGGATTTTGTAGAAGGGAAGATACCCATGTGGCGTGTCATAGCTACGTGAAGGACAGTGTTGGAAGGCGGTGAGCTACCTACCTGCTCCTACCATTAGTAGTAGCAACAACCTAGATAGTTTCCTCTCTCTTGACAACAATACTTTCCAGTCCATTATTATTGCTTCATAATAATAGTCGTACTAGCATATTATAATAGGTTATGAGCCCTCACTAGCTTAACTATATCGTGACAAATAGACTACGACAAAGCCCATAGACGGGCCGGTGGGCGGGGCCCATAGGCCCTTACGTAATTAGGCGCGCCCAATATAGGCGTGCCCATAGATAGGTGTCAAAAACCGAGGCTCCATACATGGGACGATACCGGATGATTGAGAAGCCGGAATATCGTCAGACCGCCAAGATGGCGTGATCCATACAAATTGTATAGAATGTTTAGTCAGCTTTGTCCGCACAGATTGTTTAAAAGCGGACTCGTGTTATTTTCTGATAGTTAGAGCAATACATATCTTTCATTTTCAATACATTATTATTCACCTAGATTTCTATCAGTTACAAGCCCGGATCTATTCTAATAGTGTGTTATTTTATTAGCACAACCCTACAAATCTGACACGAAGGCCGAACCGACTAAAGTAAGTCGCCGACCGGTGCGGAAGTAACCCCTAAATTCGAAAAAATCGGAAATCTATTTAATAATAT